>LFJQ01000476.1:0-26364 GCA_001182835.1 Oropetium thomaeum
ACGTACGTTGGGTCGTCACGGCATTCCTGCTTGTTGGCGTCGGCGGCAACCTCCGTGGTGAGCACTGTCAGCGCGGCCCCGGCGAGGTCCGGCTCGACCTGCCCAGTGGCCACGTATTGCTGGAACAGGACCCAGGCCAGGCACACGTTGTGCACCGTTCTGTCGACGCCAAGCGTGGTCCATGTCCGCCTCATGAGCTCGAGGAGCTCGTCCACCTCGTCGAGCACAACGGTGTCCTCCTTGAGGTCGAAGATGGCCTGCAGGAGCGAGACGTAGAGGAGCACGTTGAGAGGGTAGCCGTCGGCCCAATGGCAGCAGGCCTCTCCTGTTCCGGGAGCGGCGGAGCGCCAGACGAGGGCGAGCACGGCGTCGCAGAGGACGCGCATGGCGTCGGATGAGGCCTTGCCGGTTTCGATGGCACGGGCTTCGGCGGCCTGCATGATCTCCCGGAACCGGAGCACGGAGTCGTTGTGGCGGTGGTCAAGGGGGAGGGACGGGTAGCGGATGAGGCCCGCCTCCAGGAGCCTGAGCTGCCGGCGCTGCCACTGGTGGTGCTCGCCGCCGTCGGCGAAGTCCGTGAGCTTGAGCTGCCGGAGCAGCTCCAGCGGCAGAACGATCGTGTCTGCCTTCCGTCCCACCTGTCCGACGAGAGTGCGCATCAGCGTCTTGCGCAAGCGGGCGTCGCTCTGCTCCGTGACCCGCATCTGCTGCCGCATGATCTCCGCCGAGGTCATCGGCCGCCTCTGCCTGCCGGGCGACCCCGGCGCCGACGACTGCTGGTCTCGCATCGCGCGCACCCGCCCCGGCGAACCAGGCGCCGACGACGGGTTGTTCACGCTGCTCGCAAGGTGGTGGGCTGCGACGACCTCCGCGCCTTGAGCCCCAGCGTCCTCTTTACCCTGCTGCTGACGGCGCTCATCCCTGTCCCGCCTCTCGGCCCGGCCCCGGTCGTCGGCGCCACGTCCCCTCCGCTCTCGCCGCCGGCCGGATAATAGCTCAGCCCGCCGCCGCCGCCGCCCTTACCCCCGGCGGCGCGGCATGACATGAAGAACACCTCGTACGCGGCCTCCCGGAGATCGAGGCGCCCGAGGCCATCCACGCTGCCGAACGGACATTCGACGGTCTCGGCAGCCGGAGCTGCAGAACTGATGATACTGCGGGTATCGACGACGTCGGTTGCGGTGGTCTCCGACGAGCGCGCGAAGGAAGAGGCGGACCGCGAGCGGTGATGTTGCTGGAGGCGACGCATCCCCATCGGTCCCGGCCGATCGAGCAGGCTCGTTCGGCCTCAGGGAGAGGCGGGGGGCACCGGAAAGGTAGGGACGGGCGGCTGCCATATGGCCGTAGCCGCTTGGAGGACTGGATGGAGGACGTTTGCCCCCCGCATGCGGGACAACGCTTGCATGAATGTCAGGTGCTGACGTCATCTGCATGTGAAGCTGATCAACATCGTGTACCTTCGCTTTATCTCGTCCTTAATTCAGTCTCAAAGTCAGTCTAAGGTTTTATGAAAGTAGTCAATCTCATTTAGTCAATGTAAGGTTCATGAACAGTGTAAGGCCAACCTTAATGGCAATTTTATGAAGATCTTGTTAATTACCATGTCATATAAATAAAAATGATGACTGGCATGACGTATCATGTATTATAAAACAAAGGAGTTAAATTTTTTGGTGATAAAACCATATGTGCACTGTTTTCTAAGTTATAAAACTGAATGAGACCCAATTTATTTCATCTTCACATATTTTAGGAATTTTTATTGGTCACTTAGATGCAACACGTAAACAATATTGTAGCATGTGGAATTGTGCAATGAAATTTTGTATTGAGAGAGTTTAATTTCATTCATAAATTTATATGACATGGCATTCCTGAAAAACGTAAATGAAACCATGTACTGAGATTGGCCTAAGAGTGTTATATGTCAAAAGTACCAATACATGGTTTCATGACCAATGCAATGTCCATTTATTTTATAAAAAATATATAATTCATTTTACAATTTTAGAGGGTTGTGATCTAAATGTTTATTTAAGTGTCTAATATAAGGTGATGAAATAGAGGGGATGAAATAAATTGTTCTCATAATGGAGGTTTTATTTAGTTTCATAGTCTAATAAATAGTGTACACCATATTTCATTCCTATGTAATCTAATTCTCCTATGTTTTTATGAATAACTTTACGTTTATCTAAAATACATTTAAAATTCTATATTACACACAAAATTATAGAAAAAAGTCATCGATGTTTAACTTATTTATATTGTGATTTATGGGGTTCTGTATTGACAAGAAACATAGTCTACTCAATCTCAATTTGATGGATTACTGTCATATTCGGAT
The DNA here is from genome assembly GCA_001182835.1 of Oropetium thomaeum. Taxonomy (NCBI): domain Eukaryota; kingdom Viridiplantae; phylum Streptophyta; class Magnoliopsida; order Poales; family Poaceae; genus Oropetium; species Oropetium thomaeum. Next base: position 2,348 of record LFJQ01000476.1, read on the forward strand.
TAGTGTTATTGAGTGCATAATTTTATTATAGCGATCAAACTACTTAGAAACGTTCTTCATACTATAAAATTATTTTTTCGTTTATATCAATGAGCAAAACTTAATAATTATTCTTGACAATTTAAGCTTATAAATGAGATAATATTTATTGAGTTTTGTAATTCACTTTTTATTAATATAATGTATATTATTTTTAAAAAAAATATAGCGCCATTCAAACAATGTTATAGTAATCTTAGTAATTTTGACCATCTAATAAAATCTTTGGATCAAGTCAATGAAAACATCAGTTACGAAACTACTTGACAGTTGAGTCATTTGACAATATGTTCAAAACTAGACTAAGAAAATCAATATTGTAGTTGATTATAATGAATGATTTACCGATGATCTCATTAAACTACCTAGATACATTTGATATTTATTCTTTTCTAATACATAAGATTAGATAAAAATTTGTGTTTATTTAATATATAAAGAAATTTGTTATGGTGCTTTGAAATTAACAGCAACCGTTCGTCTGATCGGATCTAACGGTCAAGAATATGGAGATACCTACTAAAAGGTACTTAAAATGATGGATCCAATATCATTTTTTTAATATTAACGGTTAGAATTAAATCAAAAAGAGAGGTGTCGAGAGGTAGCTTCCAAGCACTGTAACAAAACTCATACATAAAAACCATTTTCTTAATTGCATTTTTTTCAAGTATTTATAGATTAATAATAATACATTTCTTGTGACTTACAAACACAAAAACTTATGGTCTATGTAGGCCTTTTGATGTTTATAAAAAAATAGGAATAAAAGCTTATAAGAAAGATATTGTTAACAACATAACACTTATTATTTCGCTAAGGTTTAACTCACTATATAATCCGACTCTTTAAGTAGGTGGTTTACGCTACTAGAAAGCAGAGCGGCAGTGAGCGAGATGCATGCCACTCTGCTTTCTACTAGTTCGCGGACTGAACTTCGGATAGGATTGGGCGCGGGCGTGGCGACTTAATCGTCTTGTTCCCCAACCGCGCCGCCGTTCTAGGCGACCGCGACGACTCTGTGCGCGGATCGTGGACTCCGTCGGTTATTCTCGGTCTCCGACCCATGCATCAAGAGATATTTTTGACATAATAATGCATCATCGAAGCGATCGCCTCTTGGTCGCAAAAACACACACGGCGGCGGCACCAACTTTACGCCTGCCCCGGGACCCGGAGTGACAAGTTATGATCTGTAACAAGGATTTTCACTTTCACCTCAGCTGATTCGACAGCCGTGAAATCAAATCCAAGCCTCCAAGTTTGACGGCGTAATCACATTCTAAATCTCATAATCTGGGCCGCTATCCCTATCCTCTCACTCGTCGGAGCGGCTGTGGCACCTCCACATACAGACAGGTATATAGGATCGTGCCGCCGCTACTTCACTTTCTTCCTTCCTACCACTGGCAATGGATGGATGGATGAGGTGCTTTAAAATTGACGAAAAGCAGAGAGCTACTGTAGTAGCAGTACCATGTAATTTAAGTTGGCCAGCTCCAAATACTGGAGTAACGAATAACGATTAGTACGCCGCCGCACAAGCGCTGCTCCTGTTCCTGCACACGATCGCCATGTCGCTCTCGCATCAACCGTAGCCTTCGTCGTTTTCCAGCTCACTGTAGCTCCACGACGACCTTACCTGTGCATTTGACCCCCCCGCGAAGCTCGTCCGTCCAGGAGCTGGTAAACGCTCGAGGCCGTGGTGGGGACGACTAAACAGAAGAGCGTGCATCCGGCAACAAGCAGGCGCCTATAAATTCAGGTCCCGGAAGCAGCGCGCAGGCGCCTCCTGTCCTGTCCTGTGTGGAGCACCGTATTACCAGCTGAGCTTTTAATTCGAGTGCCGGGATTGACCGAGTAGTAGTATAGCTTGCTTGTAATGGCCGCCATGGAGAACGGCGAACCGGGGGCTGGAGAGTACACGCAGGACGGCTCGGTGGATCTGCGCGGCAGCCCCGTGCTCCGGTCCAAGCGCGGCGGCTGGACCGCCTGCTCCTTCATCGTCGGTAAGTGTACACACGCGAACATTTTTGCTTGAGTTCTTCTTCTTTGTTGCTCGACAGCAGAGACTGAGCAGAGCAACGCCCGGGTTTCTCGGGATGCGCAGTGTACGAGCTGTTCGAGCGGATGGCTTACTACGGCATCGCGTCGAACCTTGTGATCTACCTGACGGACAAGCTCCACCAGGGCACCGTGGAGGCCTCCAACAACGTCACCAACTGGTCCGGCACCGTCTTCCTCACGCCTGCTCGGAGCATACATCGCCGACGCCTACCTCGGCCGCTACTGGACCTTCGTCGTCGGCTCCGCTATATACTTCATGGTAAGCCGTTGCTCCTGAAAATCCTTTCATGCTGGATGAAGAGATGCAATCATGGACAAAGTTTTTTTTTAAAAAAAAAATTCTTTTTTTAAATAAAAAAAATCTTTATTGAACATGAAACGCAAAGTACTACAGTAGTAGAGAATCCGCTACTAGCACCGGTCTCTCGTCGGTGAAATACTACTGGTGGCCAGTCCCCTGAGCCTGAGGTGGCCCTTGTAGTGCGCGCAGCGTAGATCGTTGCGTTTAATTACATTCTTCAGCGCTCGTACCGGCTCCAACTGTAGTGGTCATGGAGCTCAGCTCACTCACTGTACCATGCATGGACGTGCTCGATCGGTCTCCAGCGTCCGAAATGAACTGGGAGCCGGCGAAGGTGGAAATGTTCACCATACCGGCCGGTCGGACCTCCTAGGTAGGACTAACACTAGGACTAGGAGCAGCCGATTGTGTACAACCTGTCCATTTGCCGTCCGAGATAGTTTGTGTTAGATAATTCTAGCCAATTGCCGTATAATAGTCCGTAGGGCGTTGGACTTTAGCTCGTGTTTGCACGAGGGAGTCAGCAACAACATATCTGCCTCAGTGACTGTGGTGATGTTAACTTGTTCGGAACGTTAATTTTCAATTAGATGAAATTTGTGCTCCTTATTTCACTTTAACATTATTGATGTGTTAATTATAGAAAATTTGTTAATAAATTATAGTTGTTACAATTAGATCTAAAGGTTATGAAAGTTGAGTGAACCCGTCTTTTCAGTCGATTAAAAATTAGACTCTCCCAACTTGTTCTTTTTCGCAACAGTCATTCACGGGCCACCGTGGCCGGCCAATTGTTCACGTCTATAATTTCGTTCTCAACCGTCGTGGCACAGCACCGGTGACCATCACGATCATTGCAGATTTCTTTTTTTTTTTTTCTTCATTTTGTTGGCCATATCTGCTACGATGGTGAGTACACGAGCGCACCAAACAAATTGTAGGGTACTGGTCACGGGGTTCACAAATGGCTATCAACTAGAATGTCATAATCGAATTAAGCAAGATTCCTTCTAGGTGCATCAAGGGTTATCTACTCGTACGTCAACTGCCTTTAGACCTTTTCCTTTTTTGATGTGAGGATATGGTTAAACTACTTGGTCATCGTCGTTACCTAGGACTATTTTGCCATAGCGTTCGTACCCTAAATCTCGTGGAAGATTTACGGTACCTTACGATAATTGTGTACTGTCCATTTTTAACTAGATCAAGACTTCTAAGACTCTGTTTAGAACCAGTTAATGGATTGTTAATAAGTAGAGAACAAAAATATCCAACAAATTTGGTCAATTAATGTGCATGTTTCAATGTTTGGGGTCTAGATCCAGACAACATGTTAAAAATCTTGTTTTACCCCTGACTAAATGAGTTGAAGTTCGTCTGCAGTATAGACTAATTGCAGAATAAGGGGTTGTGAGGTAAAATAATTCGTCCGATAGGTGGCTTCATATATAGAGATTTGTTATGATGCTTGGAATTAACATATGATCAAAAACATGATCTTAACATAGTGCAGCATTATTGTAGGAAGATTTGTTTACAAAATATTAAATCAAAAGCGTGATTTGTTGAGACATGTTCCCGTGGAAGGTGGTCTTTTTATTTTTGTTCTTTTGACATTTTAAAAATTCAAATGTAATAGTCAAATGTCTCCATGTGAAGCGTGGGCCTTTTTTCTATTTTTTTCCTTTTCTATTAGTACAAATCGAGGACTGTGGTAGAAAAAAAAGCATAACTATCGTGATCCCCTGTTTCTATTTGACCTGAGATGTCGACAGGTAACAACAGTAAAAAAATGATGCAGGGGATGATGCTGCTGACGTTGTCCGTCTCCGTGCCGGCCCTGAACCGCCTCCGTGCGACGGCGGCGTCTGCCCGGCGGCTCGACGCTGCAGCTGGGGTGTATTTCGGCGGCCTGTACATCATCGCGCTCGGCAACGGCGGGACGAAGCCGAACATCTCCACCATAGGCGCGGACCAGTTCGACGAGTTCGACCCGCGGGAGAAGACGCACAAGCTGTCCTTCTTCAACTGGTGGATGTTCACCATCTTCGTGGGGCATCCTCTTCTCCTCCACCGTCCTCGTCTACCTCCAGGACAATGTCAGCTGGTCCGTTGGCTACGGCATCCCCACGCTCGGGCTCCTGATCTCCGTAGCCATCTTCCTCGCCGGCACGAGGCTGTACCGGCACAAGTACCGCAGGGCAGCCCGTTCACGCGCATGGGAAAGGTGATCGCCGCCGCTTTCTGCAAGTGGCGCCTCCCATTACCGGCCGATGCCAAGGAGCTGCACGAGCTGGAGCCTGAGGTGTACAGAAGAGAAGCGCAAGTTCCGGATGGACTCGACCAGCACCATGAGGTTCCTTAACAAGGCGGCCGTGAAAGAGAAGGACGACAACGGCTCGCTGCCGAAATGGAGCCTGTGCACTGTGACGGAGGTGGAGGACGAAGCAGATTCTGAAGCTGCTCCCATTACTCGTGACCACGTTCGTACCGTGCACGTTCATCGCGCAGACGAACACGCTCTTTGTGAAGCAGGGCACCACCATGAACCGGCAAATGGGGCCGCACTTCCAGATCCCACCGGCCAGCCTCGGCGCGTTTCGTGACGCTGGCCATGCTCGTGGCCATCGTGGTGTACGACCGGCTCTTCGTCAAGGCTGTCCGGCGGTACACGAAGAACCCCCGCGGGATCACAATACTGACGCGGATGGGCGTCGGCATGGTGCTGCAGGTGTTGACCATGGCGACCGCTTCGTTGATAGAGAACCGGAGGCTGTACTACGTGCGGAGCCACGGCCTCGACAAGACCGGCAAACCGCTCCCGCTCACATCTTCGTGCTGCTGCCACAGTTTCGTGCTGATGGGCCTGTCCGACGCGTTCGTGGTCGTGGGAATGATCGAATTCTTCTACGACCAGGCGCCGGAGAGCATGAAGAGCCTCGGCACGGCCTTGTCCCTGGTCACGTACGGCGTCGGCAACATCCTCAGCAGCTTCCTGCTGTCCACCGTGACGCGTATCACGCAGGAGCGCGGGAACGCGTGGGTAACCAACAACCTTAACACCGCGAACCTCGACTACTACTATGCCTTCCTAACCGTACTCGGCGTCATCAACTTTCCTCGCGTTCGTCCGCGATCAGCACGGGTACAGGTACAAGGCTGAATCCACCGAGACGATTGACATCGCAATGGGCGTGCAGCCCGAGAAAGCCATGGTGCAAAAGGTTTGAAGAAGAAGGCTCGCTGAAGAGGCACAACCATGATAAGAATTCATGTAAAACTATGATATATCACGCTGCCAAATGTTAAGAATTGATAATTGATGTTTCATTATATACCCTATACATGTTACAAGTACAAAGCATATTGATTGAACAAGCAATGGATAACCACAATCATTATCAACATGCTTTGTAGATGTGCAATTGATAACCTGTATATGTACATGTATTTTCCTAAAAATTAAAGCCACCAACCAATATGCCTTGTACATGTGTAATGGATAGCCACAACTTTCTATGTTGTATGTCCATATGAAAATATTTATTTTCAGTCGATTGAAACTGGAAGTCCGTTTCCATCGATGATTCCATGTATAATTGTTTTGGTCCTTTAGCACAATACTAATTGCTTCCATTCCAATCTTCTTTTCTCTCTCCGCTGCTCTGTTGGCATGGGTGTCTAAGCAGGTGAACCGGCAGTGTCGCCTTGTAGATGGTGGATAGCGTGACACAAGTAAAGCGAACGGACGTGCGGTAGGACGACGGACCTAGCCGGCTAGGGGCACGCCATGCTTGACAGACAGGAGCAGGACAACGGGCGCGATTTAGGACAGATAGACAGTGGTATGGCTTGCTATGGTTTTTTTTTTTTTTTAGATAATGTAAGTTCCAATCATCTCATTCCTCCATTTAAATTCAGTTCGGTGGGGAGGACCTGTATTTGGCCTTCGATCTGGGTCTAGAGGATCTGCAAATTAAAAAGCTCTCAAATTTGTGATCAAATTATATGCTATAGTTTATGTTTTTTTAAAAGAAGGAATGGAAAAAAAATTCTTGTTCAAACGATTTAAATTATCTATCATGATTTTCATTCCTGTCGAACATGTCGCATGTTTACAAATGTTTGATCATGACCAGGATTATTAATGATCAGGTTTAAGCGACACACATGGATCCACTTGATAACTTACTGAAATAAATCAAGTCTAGACTAAAACAGATGTTGTTGAACAAGGGCGTAATGAATCTCATTAAGGTAATATGTAATTGTTGAGGGCCAATACTAGACGTGGTTAATCTTAATGATGCTCGACCTTAACAACGTAATCAAGGCATAAATGATTCCCGCCTTAACTAACCTCCGCATCGTACAGACACACAACAGACCGAGCCAACAGGCGATCTCCGCCTCGCCCGACCCCTTCGCGGAGGGGTCGGATCCTCCACGCGCGGGCGACGGGCTCGACCCCGTCTTCGTAGGGGTCGAGCGAACGCGCCTCCGCCTCACCCGACCTCAGGTCGAGTGAATCGCCCACTACGCTACGAGTAGGTTGGATGGTGACGGTTGAGAAATAAATGCCTGACACACCCACGTCCGCTGACAGGTAGAGCCGTCCATCACCCAGACAAGTGGGCGTTAAATGCACACGACGTGCACCGCCCATGGGATGGGCGCCGCTGCTACAACCCCTGTCAGAGATTCATCGCTCCTTCACGACGGGACGTCCCGAGCGACGGCCACGACTACGGCGTCACCGTGCCAACGCCTACAGCGGCTTTTCCCCGCAAGGACAGGACATCGCCGATTGACAACACTGGCTACTCCATCAAGCAGGACGGCACCGCCATACCGAAGACGTCATCTATCGTGGAATAGCCCAACTTGGGCGTACAGCCACGACCGACCCCGCGGGATCGGACCTCCCCCCTTTGCAGTATAAAAGGAGGAGGGAGCCGAGACAGAAAGGGGACAGGCTTCCACGTTCACAACACTCACTAGCTCACTCTAGCTTAAGACAACACACGCACGAATACACTTAGAGACGGGGAACACTCTTCCTCTCTCGTCCTCTTGTAACCCCCATTATAAGTCTTGTCGTGAGTAATACGAGCAGCTCGATAACTGGACGTAGGGCATCGTTGTCTGAACCAGTATAATACTTGTATCCTCTCGCGAACCATCGAGACCCCCAAAACACACCCCCACGATAAATTCACTAGTCGACAGTAACGAACTTCAACAGTAATGTATTGTTTTATTTCAGTGACTAAACTTTAGCTTATTTTAATTATCGCAACAATTTTTTTTCTCGGATCGACAGTACGAGGTCAATTGCTATCCATGACCCTTCACTCAAAATGGTTCATCCATTGAAGCTACGTTATTATCAAGGGTTTGTATCTTTTGAAACTCAACTTCATGTATATGATTGACGTCATGTCATCATTCTATATTAAAAAGATCTCGAGTATACAAAAGAGTTTTAGGATAGACTTAGCTGGTGGATCATCGATACATTACAAACTTCTAGGATTATCTTATGCAAATTGAGAAGGACACAACTTTTTACTTGGTTTTTGAGTCATTTGAGGTGACATTCTAACCTTATGATAAAAAGATCAGACCTGGAATCGACTACAATGATTGATTTATAGAGAAAATTATTTTGTTAAGCTAGGTATGTTCTATTAATTGCTCACTTTAAAATTTTATGGGGTAAAAGGCTTGGAGGAGAAGCTATGGTGCACAAATGTTTGATGAAGAAGACTCGTAGAGGTGCAATAATGATTGCAAAATATAAAATCTTATCACACTATAGAACATGTATATTGATTGGTCAAAACTCTGATGAATCCTGCCTTTCGAGAAAACAAGGATAGAGAACAAGCAATTCTCTACAAAAAACACTGTAATAATGATAAACAAGCGGCACACCCAGAGCAGGAGGCAGCAACTCGTGTGCTGATGGCCATGTGTGCGGCATGCACACCGAGAAACAAAAATAGTACTACCTCTATTTTTTTAATTGTTGATATTTTTTAATATAAATTTATATTAAAAAATATTAATAATTAAACGGAGGTAGAAATAGTATAATTTTGCCTTCCCCAGCCATAGCGGTACACTACGATATGCCGAGCTCCCAGCCATGCCTCACATAGTACTACTGTAGTATGACCACGTGCATGTATCTTATCCGCAATTTGTAGATGGCACACTTTGAACAACTAAATTGTAATACTTGTTTATTTTAAAACGCAAGCAATGAATGATGCGCATTTTCCTTTTTCGTATTGATCAAAATTTAGGATCATATATATGGTTCCATGGAAGATATATAGAAGCAAAAAAAAAGGTCAGCTTATAGGTGAAACTGGACGGCTTTTCAATTCGGAACCAACAGGTTTTGTTTTGAATCATTTTTTGAACTTCACTCGGCTTTTGATCAATTTTGTCGTATTTCCCAATTTTTTATGAAGCCATTGCGGACGGTTTGTAACTAAACCTTGGTTGACCCTTGATAGAAGGAACCGGGCATGCTCGGTGGTACAGTCATATATGAGGTGGTGGAGTGCCAAGGTGGCCATGGCGTGGACCATTGATTGAGGCGTTGACGCGATGATGCACTGTGACCGCTTCCACTACAATGGAGGTTGAGGTGCGCGCGTCGAGAACGAAGTCGTGGGCGGCCCTGTTGTGGAACGCATCAAGGTGATCGAGCTTAGGTAGAACGCCAGGTGTCCCGAAAAGGTGTTGGATTAGATACGTGTGGCCCAGAGTAAAACTATCGTAATAAGCCATCTTCCTGATCATTTTTTTTTTAACAAAAGGTAAGAGCTCTGCCATTCATGAAGAGGAGACTTCCGGATCACTTTATCGTGCCCTCTGACGCCTTTGTCGTAGAAATATGAGCTCAATCGTGCCCATAACACCAAGGCGCCGGCCAACTTCACCAGCTCAAACTGTTCTTAATTTTCGTGACCAAAGCTTAAATGACTTCTATTTGAGATGAAGGGATGGGGTATATGGATACGGCTTGCCACATATCAAAGTATACAACTGAACAGATAAGAGTCAGGTGTCTAGTACCAAATCTTTGTTGAGGAAGGGTAACCAACGTATGAATTGCGCCCATATTGAAAACTACGAGTGCTCGAAAGGTTATCATTTATCAACAAGTGTGCCAAGTTTGCTTTGCTTTGTTTGTCCAATAGTACTAGTACAGGGATATACAGGATACAGTAGCATTATCCTAAGATTTTGTTTGAGGAGATACTTGCTTTGTGTCTCCCTATCCTAATTTTTTCTTCGAGGTGTCGTTATTCATACACTACAACTGCAGATTGTGTGCTGACTTAGTGAGTAGTATGACTTACACGAGATATATATACTGAAGTTTCAGGGCTCTACGCTTTGCAACGCAATACATGATTCGCATCGTTCGGTTCGTCAAGCCTCCGACTGAGCCATAGCTTTCTCGGCCTGCAGGCCCATTACGATGTCAATCGTCTCGGTGGATTCAATCCTGTACCTGTACCTGCTGCTGAGCACCGCGAAGACGAGGAAGTTGATGACGCCGAGCACGGTGAGGAACGCGTAATAGTAGTCGAGGTTCGAGGTGTTGAGGTTGTTGGTTACCCACTCGTTCCCGCGCTCTCGCGTGACGCGCGTCACGAGCGAAAGCAGAAAGCTGCTGAGGAAGTTACCGATGCCGTACGCCACCAGGGACATGGCCGTGCCCAGACTCTTCATGCTCTCCGGCGACTGGTTGTAGAAGAACTCGATCTTGCCCACCACCAGGAACGCGTCGGCCAGGCCCATGAGCACGAACTGCGGCAGCAGCACGAAGATGGTGAGCGGCAGCTGGTCGCCGGTCTTGACCAGGCCGCGGCTACGCGCGTAGTCCAGCCTCCGGTTCTCTGTCACCGACGCGGTCGCCATGGTCACAATCTGCAGGACTACGCCCGATGCCCATCCGCGTCAGCAAGGTTATCCCTCGAGGGTTCTTGGTGTACCGCCGGACGGCCTTGACGAACAGTCGGTCGTAGACTACGATGGCCACGAGCATTGTGATCTGGGTGAAGGCGCCGAGGCTGGCCGGAGGGATCTGGAAGTGCGGCCCCATGTGCCGGTTCATGGTCGCGCCCTGCTTCACGAAGAGGGTGTTCGTCTGCGCGATGAGCGTGCACGGCACGAACATGGTGACGAGCAGGGGGACCAGCTTCAGCATCTGCTTCGTCTCCTCCACCTGGGTCACGGTGCACAGGCTCCACTTATTCGCCGGCGATCCCTGGTCGCCGTCGTCGTCCTTCACGGCCGCCTTGTTAAGGAACCTCATGGCGTTGGTAGAGTCCATCCGGAACTTGTGCCTCTTGGTGTACGCCTCGAGCTCCAGCTCGTGCAGCTCCTTGGCGTCCGCCGGTACGGGGACTCGCCACTTGCAGAACGCGGCGGCGATCACCTTCCCCATGCGCGTGAACGGGCTTCCCTGCGGCAGCTTGTGCCGGTACAGCCTGGTGCCGGCGAGGAAGATACAGACGGAGACCATGAGCCCGAGCGTGGGGATGCCGTAGCCGACGGACCAGCTGATGTTGTCCTGGAGGTACACGAGGACGGTGGAGGAGAAGAGGATGCCCACGAAGATGGTGAACATCCACCAGTTGAAGAAGGACAGCTTGTGCGTCTTCTCCCGCTGGTCGAACTCGTCGAACTGGTCGGCGCCGATGGTGGAGATGTTCGGCTTCGTGCCGCCGTTGCCGAGGGCCACGATGTACAGGCCGCCGAAGTAGACACCCAGCTGCAGCGTCGAGGCCGCCGGACAGACGCTGCCGTCGCATGGCGGCGGTTTCAGCGCCCGCAGGGAGACGGACAGCGTCAGCAGCACCATACCCTGCATACATTGTTCAGTCTCTGTTATTGTAATAATTAAGGGGGGAAAAAAGGAAGGAAAAACTAGGATCGAACCATGCCAACCAATTTTCAGGGAAACGGCACTGGTATTATCACCCAGTGATCCACGACAAAGAAATGTATCTTTGACTTTGACATGTAGTAGTCTTTGCTCTCGCGTGTACTCACCACACCATATAAACAGACTCCGGCACTTCAAGGCGAAAAAGAAAATAGTCTCTGATGATGGTGATGAGTACTTGTCTGTTTCGAAAGTTCAACGTGAAAATGATAGTAAGTGACTGTTGGATTGGAACTTCAAACTGGCACTCGGTTAGTCCAACGCCCTGGTAACTACTCCCTTTATTTTTTTTTTTATTGACGCTTTCGATCGGTTTGAGGGATTAAAAAAAGAAAGAAGTGATTTGTTTGTTTCCTAATCTAATCAAGGCTCACTACTTCATGTCTGCCGCCGTTGTGTACACCGTTGTGTACACGTGCGACGGTGACAAAGTGGCGCAGGAACACTCACGATAAAGGGAATTAGTCATGTACCGTAACTTCAACAATTAAAGTGTTTTTGCAATTAAACTAGAACGTCAACGAATAAAATATGGAGGGAGTATCTGAAAGCAACTCGCTCGAATTGTACTAACAGATATTTCCGTCCATGTCCATGGATATCTCCGCTTTGCTCAAAACCTTATCATCGATAACAGCGTAGCATGAGTACGTACGTACCAAAGCTACTGCTAATACTTAATTTTATGGTAGTACAAATTACGTTTCGTTCGTAGATTCAAAGGCTCATTCCGATCTAGACCCAGACTTTTCGAATTTTGCGTTTCCGCCACAGTTTTTGCGTTTTAGTCATAGATTTGAAATGCAAAATCCAGGTTGTTCGTCCTGACTGAAAACTCTGCACCACTAGTCGGGAAATCACCGGATAAGAAATCAAAGGACGTGATCATTCGTTTGGTGGCGCTACTGTCCTAATTAAGGACTGACCACACACACGTACTGCTTCTTCACAATTCACAGGGCAGGTTCCAGTGAATCAAGTGTGTGTCTGAAGAGCCCCTAGTATTGTGGCTATCACCTTCGGAAGGGGCCGGGATTTAGAGAACTCTTTCGGAACCTGCTTGGAACACAAGCTGGAAACAGGGATACGCTGCTTACCATGAAGTATATGACGGATCCGACGACGAAGGTCCCAGTAGCGGCCGAGGTAGGCGTCGGCGATGTATGCTCCGAGCAGCGGCGTGAGGAAGACGGTGCCGGACCAGTTGGTGACGTTGTTGGAGGCCTCCACGGTGCCCTGGTGGAGCTTGTCCGTCAGGTAGATCACCAGGTTCGACGCGATGCCGTAGTAAGCCATCCGCTCGAACAGCTCGTACACTGCGCGGAGAAACCCGGGGCGTTGCTCTGCTCAGTTTCTGCTTCAAGAGCAACAAAGAAGAAAGAACTCAAACGAGCTCGTACGAGTACGTACCGACGATGAAGGAGCAGGCGGTCCATCCGCCGCGCTTGGACCGGAGCACCGGGTTGCCGCGCAGATCCACCGAGCCGTCCTGCGTGTACTCTCCACCCGGCTCGCCGTTCTCCATGGCGGCCATTGCAAAGGGAAGCTGCTCGGTCGCTCTCTCACTCTCACTCCACTGTGTAGCCTTTAAAAGTAGTATTATATAGCGGGATCCGGGACCTGCATTTAAAGACGCCCATTATTGCTGTGTCTGATCCCCGTCGTCGCTAGCTAGATCGATCGTCCCCACCACGGCAGCACGTTCGACTTTGATGGAGTCGATTTTTTTGTTTTTTCATTAAAAAGTAATAAATTTTATTATAAGTTATTTTTATACTAAAAAAGTGAGACACAATATACAATTTACATATATAAACTAATTTTTAAATATGATAGATGGTTAAGGTTACATCAAAAAGTCGTCTGTATTAATATCATATAATACTTTAAAACAATAATTTAACATCAACTTCGATCATTCTTCATTTTGTTTACAGAAGAACTATGATATAACATTGTATAATTTTTTATAACTTAATGTATCACTACTTATTAAAAGTATAACATTATGATTCAAGTATCACCGAACATTAGTAAAGATATTTGAATCATAATTTATAATTTATTTAGACTAATTATTCGAATAAGATAAGAGGACGATTAAAAGTAATGTTCGGTGATAGTAGTAATAAGTACGGAGTAGGAGTCCAGTGCACAAGGTTGCAATTTCACGGGGCGAAGAGGTAGGTAGACCGGCAAGGGCCGCCGCACGTACGGCCTCATCCGCTTGCGGCAGTGCAGTGCGAGATGCGGTCAAAGGAGAAACGCTGAAGGCATGCTACTACTGTACTGGTGATGGTGAAGCGAGAGCAACATGCATGACTAGCTAGGTCGCAAGCTGAGATTCGGCCGTTCACATGTGTGTCGCTCATCGATCAGCCTATTTAATTTGGACGCTTAATTTGGTCCATTCCATCTATCAATATCTTGTAGCAGTAGCTCCTGCATGTGGGTCGCTCTCTAGTCAAAAGTCCCTCTTCTGCGTGATTAAGATCGGTAGCATAGCAGCATACTAACAAGTAAGACATGTTACTACTATAGACGATTGTGTGTTCCAGCTATTGTTACTAGACAGGAAAGAAAAAGAAGGCACGGGACTGATGGATGGATGCTGAACCACCACGCGCCACCGTCGAAGCCATCTTACTAAGTTCTTAACCGGATCATAGCCAGCAGACATGCATGTGGCTTTCGGGCTTTTCACGGTCGATGACCAATGCGATGGGACCGCTTCTTCCCGGCGCGAGCGATGCCGCTGCCGATCGACGACCGAGACGTCCGTCCGCATGAACGCTAAACCCCACCTCAGGTCTTGTTCGGTTTGGAGTGGATAGAAGGGCGACGGAAGGTAATGATGAGGATTGAAGAGGTTTTAATCTTCAATGACTTGTTGGGGATTGAAGCTCCATCATTATCCTTCAAACGGGGATTAACCGAACGCAGCCTCAGTGAGAACGAGAACACGTATACTAACACGCACCGCGAAAATCCTCCGGAAAATTGACACGCGCGTGGTTCTCGTGCACCGTATCCGTATGGTAGTGCTCGTCAATATGGCCACGGAAAGCATGCGATCGATCTTGTCAAGCCGATTCGATCGGTGGGATATATTAGGCTCTCGCGCTGGCACATCCGCTGTACCAACACATGCATTTGGCGAGCATATGCATCTACAACTGCCATGGAAAGCAATTCAAAAGCAGGGTCGCTTATTGTACAAACACTATCACTGAGCTAGTCTACCACAGGAAAGCTCCTCCCTCTGTTTTTATATGCTCAGAAAGATGCAGCCATGCCCTCGCCAAAAGAAAAAAAAAAAGGAAAAGATGGAGCCATATGCAGGCGCAGCTGCTACACTCGAATATTTGGCATGGCGCACAGTTTTCCTCGCTACTACTCTACTAATAGTGCGCACTGTTGATGTCAGCAACGGTTTGCTCAACGAATTGACGACCGAAAGGTGAGATGGGCCACAGCGACAACGAGAATAGTTCAAAAAAAAACTGAAGAATCTTATCGCACGGCAGCACCAGTGGTCTAGTGGTAGAATAGTACCCTGCCACGGTACAGACCCGGGTTCGATTCCCGGCTGGTGCATTGTTTTAAATTTTTTGGTCATTTGGGTGTTACTATGAAAACTGACTGATTTCTCAAGTAACAAAACACAGGGTCGACCCAAATAGCCTTGCTTTGTCGCCGGTTCTTGTTTCCCAAATAGCCTTGCGGACGCGGCTCGCCCAACGTTCGTGTTTCGGTTTGAACGAGGAGCACGCTGAGAACCAGCGCTCTCGTACTGACTCACGGCCATATTGGGCTCCTTATCGCAGTCAGCGGATACGTCGCCCATAGGCCGAGATAATGGATGCATGTGGGCTCTTTCTATGGGCTTTTTTTTTGTGGCTACGGGAGCGTATGGATAATTTCACGAGCGCAATTCGGCGGCAATTCCCCACCAGAGATCCTCCTCCCTCGCCGGCCGCCGAATGCCACGATGCTCCTCCTCGCCGCCGCAGGCACCTGCCTTTCCATTCCAGCGCAGGCGCAGCAGACGCCGATGCTGGAATGGCGCGTCACTACAAACTCCGGTTCCCTCCTCTCGCCCCCCACTACCGCCGCGGCCCCGTCAGGCTCCTCCTCCGGCCGCTCAGCGCGGGTCCCACGCCGCCGCCGGCGCCGTCCTCGCGCCCGGCGAGGGACCGCGTGATCGAGTTCGGCAAGCACAAGGGCCAGATGCTGGGCACGCTCCCGCCGTCGTACCTCCGCTGGGTCGCTGCGGAGCTCGACTACGGGGACACCGCGCCCTGGGCGAGCCTCGCGCGCGACGTCCTCGACGACCCCGTCTACGTCGACCGCGTCGAGTGGGAGCACGCGCACCGCTTCCTCCGCGGCGACTCCAACAACGACTACGCCTACGACGACGACGGCGGCGACGGCCCGCTCCAGGAGATGGCCGAGCGGTTCGGGTGGGACTTCTCCGACGAGGAGGGGTGGGGCCGCCTCGACTTCCGCCTCCTCGGCACCTCCTACGGCGGCCGCATCCCTAGGAAGGGCGCCCGAAAGCAAAGTAGCAGCAGTAGAAGCGACTTCGCCGGTGGCGCTAGGAAAGGTTCGCCGTTCGACGATGAGATCTCTGAACCGGATGGCCCAATGGGGAAGCGGGACGAGAGGAGGGAGCGGATGCGGCATCGACGGCAGGAGCAGGTGCGGACGGCCAAGATGGAGTTGCTCGGGGTGAATGCCGGCGTGGTGGACGACGGCGTTCACGGGTCACCGAGGAAGGCCCGGATTAGGACCGCCAACAAGAAGATTTTGGGGTTGGAACGGGGTACCCGGGCCGGCGAGGTGCTTGACGAGACGAGGAAGGCAGGAAAAGCGGTCAGGGCGTTCAGGGCAGCAGCAGCAACCCGTTCCCCGGCCGGCAAGCATTCCTCAACAAGGTCAGAAAACTCAAAGATGATATCTAGTACTAGTGTGCTACCTAATCTTATCATAGAAGGTTGATTTGCACTAGTAAAATGTAAATTATGCCGATTTTTGCTTAGCTGAGCGACCATGTGACTGAATCATGAATTCATGATTATGCATTTTATGCGCATCCCTTTTTGTACAGCCTTTGCACTACCGCGAAGTTCTTCGAGTCCAGATGCTCTCCAATACTAGCAAACATGAAAGATTTAGCATTTTATCACAAGGCTTGTTGTATTTCCAAGCAACAGTTGTCAATATTGACGCCATATAATGGTTGGGATGCGCCATGATCGTACATTTCATTCAATCAGTCCTCTACCTCCTCCAGCTGCGGCTGTGCTCTTCCAGCTCCCTCTACGCGCCGCCGTCGGCACAAAATTGCCAACAGTTCATACTTATCCGGACAGAGCATAGAAAGTTAGATTTTGCTCTGGTTGGGGTGCGCCAGGCCCTGCCAGCAGTGCAACGGCTGGGCGACGCTCGAGGGCCCCAGTGGCAAGCCACTGTAGTGGACCTTCCCCCACAAAAAATAAATTTAATATCGAAGTGGGCACATGGCCCACATATCAGATATTAAACTGATAAGAACAGATACTACACTTGATCTTAGCCAAAAGGCCGAGAAAGGTATGCTTTGTTACGTCCCCGTGCGTCTCATTATGTAGTCGGCTTCTGCCTATCTCTTGCGTGGCTGAGCCGTGTGGTACTAAAAGTACACTGCTCGCTCCTCCGGTCCTCCCGGGTCCCGGCTGGCCGCTTGATGCAAACTGAATACTATTAGGCCGATGAGCTAAAGAGCAGGGGCCCAAGCTCCGACGGCCTAGTCAGTTGAGGCCCGTTACATGAACTCCTGTGGTTCGCCCACAGTCCCCCTATTCACTTGCGGTCGACAGTCTCGTTACAAGTTTTTCCTGGCGCTTGAGCTAATTTCACCAGTGCAACTTTTACGTTTACTTCCGTTCAGACCTGTAAAATTTGCACATCGTCGTTGTGTGCCATTGTAATTTTCTGAGAATCTGAGACGAGACAGTTTTGAATCAAGCCCCTTGACCTCCCGTGTAGGTGTATATATGTCATGGTAGGTGGAACTTGAGTTGAGTAGGTGGGCTTCTTTGGTTCAGTAGAACGCGTAGTCCACAGTTTCAAAAAGAAGAAAAAAAAAAACACACCACACATAGTCAGGCGTGGCTCTTGTCAAACTTTGCTCGAAGCTCACATTACAAAGCATGACAAAAAAAAATGCAAGGAACTACCAAACATTGAGTGCCACTTGTTAGCGCTGTAGACTCGGCTCATTTATCTTATTCAACAAATTTATTTAAATATAAAGTTACAAGTTTTATTCGAATAACTTAAATGATAAAACAACTTGTCATACTTTGTTAGTAAGATAAATGATCAAAATTTATAATAAAAATCATAACGATAACAATAAAATATGAAGGTAGTAATAAATAAAGTGTGCGTAGTTTGGTAATGAACCAAATAGACTTTACCGTTATGAGATCACCTATACGCTACAAGTTGTCACTTGTATAGTTATAAAGTTGTCAACGTTGAATGTCAGACATAAAAGAAGACAAGTATACGTCTCATGCACTAAACCTTGAGTGACTCATTTATTGACTAGCGTGGAGGGGGTGTTGGTTGTTCTAACGACTCAGACCAGAATAGAATATCCCTGTACTACATTTAAATGATTTGTTAGTTTAAAATGAATAAGATTTTAGTTGTATCCTAATACGATACGACCCTTCTCATAGCTAGTTCAATTTTTCTCGTCTCGTTACCCGGCCTGCATTCATGTAATGTAATGATTTGTTAAGACATCATACAAGAAAGAGACTTTCTCATACATTTTTGGCACAACAGGAACGAGTTCACTCAAGTCATAACTGTTCTAATATGATCAAACTATGTTGTAGAATTTAATTACTTTGATTTTTCGAATAATAACACGTCATACACTGCACGAGCCTTCAAGTTACTACTAGTAGCTAACAGATTCTGCATTTCCTTTTATTTTGTAGTGGGCTGTACCATTTTTCCCCTCCAAGGTCGGCCATTATAAACCCACGGTTGCCGCCGCAGAAGCTCTTGCGGAAAGACTTTGCGATCCTCAAGTTGTGAGCGGGTCCTGGCGGCGCCAAGGGCACTTTCGTCTTTAACGTCATAAAAACCCTAGCGAAGCAGATCTTTATAAGTAGCGAGCCCGGCGAAACCCTAAGATCGGGTCCAAGACCAGCGCCGCCATGTCGAAGCGAGGTGAGTCCTCCATCTCCCGAGCCCACTTACTCGATCCGCCCATTTCTTCCTCGATTGATTAGCCATTGCGTTACAATCTCGGTTTCTGATCTTGTATTCATCTTCCTCCTGCTTTGTGACGCCATGCAGGGAGGGGAGGTTCCGCGGGGAACAAGTTCCGCATGTCACTGGGTCTGCCAGTGGCGGCGACGGTGAACTGCGCCGACAACACGGGGGCCAAGAACCTCTACATCATCTCCGTCAAGGGCATCAAGGGGCGCCTCAACCGTCTCCCGTCCGCCTGCGTCGGCGACATGGTGATGGCCACCGTCAAGAAGGGGAAACCTGATCTCCGTAAGAAGGTCATGCCCGCCGTGATCGTCCGCCAGCGCAAGCCCTGGCGCCGCAAGGACCGGTGTCTACATGTACTTCGAAGGTAATATCCAGATCGCACCTCACCCATAATCTTGTCATAACTCTTATTGTACACATTATTAGGATGGATCTCCACTTTATTGTAGTCAGTGTGATCCGTCTTTAAGATGTATTGTAGGTATTAGATAAGATTTTGAGTGACGGGAGGGCTCCGAGGCTCTCTAGCTTTTGCTGGAGCAGGCTTAAACATTTCCTGCACATTCCAAAGCAAACGTCACATATTAGCCTTCCGATGTCGAGGATCTCCATTGGAAGTTTAACTTTCACGGAGATATTCCATCGGTGGGCAGCCTCATATTCCATCGCCTTGTGTAGCGGCGTTGCTGCAATGAAAATTTGGACTGGCCATGAGGCGGATATTAATTTATCAATTACTAATTTCCCTGTTTGCTTTTTTTCAATTATGTTACGTCAATTGCTCAGACGCCTCACGTTTGAGGTTCCATGTAGCTCGTACAGATAGCCATGCATTCAATTTTCATTCTTGATTATAGTTCACCATCTTCAAGTTTGCATATAAACCAATTTTTTCCAGTTTTGACGGTTGGACATCCGAGTCCTTCAGCTTTTTATGGAGCAGACGTCTTATGTTTGCATATTCCTAAGCTAACGTCATAAATTGAACCTTCGGATGTTGAGGCTTTCCTTTGGGAATTTCTCCATCTGAAGGTGGTCTCATATTCCATCGCCCTTGGTAGTGGCGTTGCTGCAGTGAAACTTCGGGACTGGCCATGAGACAAACATTTTCATTGTTGCATTTGTCATTTTTTTTTGCGATTTCGGGTGTTTTAGATTGTGTTTGGCTGTTTATAGGCCAGTGAAGTCTTAATTGTGCAAGTTTATACCATTGTATGACGGGGGACTCCGAGGTCCTTCAGCTTTTCCTGGAGCAGACACCACATGTTTGTATTTCCTAAGCAAACGTCAGAAAAGAAGTTTTTAGTGTTGAGGTTTCCCTTCGAAGGGATTACTTCATTTCAAACGGTCTCATATTCCATTGCCTTGGGTAGTGGCATCGCCACAGTGAAACTTTGGGACTGGCCATGAGACATATATTTCATTCTTTATAAATCATATTCCCGTGTTTCTCTGTTGCTGCCTTCTATTTGAATACTACCTCTGAAGCTATTAATCCATTCTTCACGAGTGGTGTAACCACATCATTCTAACTCGTACCATTTCATGTGCAGATAATGCTGGAGTGATCGTGAATCCCAAGGGTGAAATGAAAGGTAAATAAAATAAGAGTGACCTTTGAGGTTAAGTAAATGGCTATGCTTCAAAACACTAATAAATGATGTTTTTTTGCAGGTTCTGCCATTACTGGACCCATTGGTAAGGAGTGCGCTGACCTTTGGCCTAGGATCGCTAGTGCAGCAAATGCCATCGTTTGAGAGCTTGTTTTAATGTGTTAAGACTGCTGTATGACCTCGTTACCAACTTTGATGCTAAGGAACTTCAGTGTTTCAGTCTGTTTGCAGTTTTGTAGTGAACAAATCCTGTCTTCCTATGAGGGTCAATAGAACAGTGTTTACTATCAATTTTTTGTCACCCGTTGTTTTCTTGGAATGCCGATAGTGCTCTCAGGCCTCAGCTTGCCTGAGAAGAGATGTGGATGTAGTTTTGATAATTCGAATGTTTCGAACGTACATATCATTCTTACCGCAGCAATATTGAGCTCATCGTTGAGCTTGAATTAGACATGGAGCTCGTCACCAACTTTGAAGCTAAGATATGGACCCTCGTTGTTGCTCTTATTTGTTTTGGATATTTTTCAGTGTCTTATATACGTATTATACGTATGTTCTCAGTTTGCACGAGTTTCTGCGCATGTATTTGGATAATTCGAATGTTTTCTGTCCATTCTTATTACAGAACTACTGAAAATTCAGCGTGGAGCTCGATTAGAGTTGCTACCGATTGCGTCCCTCTGAAAAATGATGATTACTTGTCGATGGGAATTAACCCTTAAAAAACTTTATTGCGGTATGCTGCTCATACTTCTTTTGATCTTGTCAAATTTGGGGCATACTCTACTTCTTAAATGACAGAAGGACCATTCAAAAAAAAAAATGACAGAAGGAATGATTAATTGTCTTTCGTTTGCACATCAATGTTCAGTATACTATTCACTTGCAATAAAATGCAATAATTATATACTACGAACGAGGTATGCCACTTCTCTTCAGCTCAGTCAGCCACATCGACTGACCGATAAGTTAACAGCTGGAGGAAGGCAACTTGACTACTTTCTCACTTAAAAAATATAAATTAGCAAAATCACAAGAAATAGATTCCAATTATCTACACAGCGATAACTCAGAATTTGGGACGAAGCTGAGCTGCCTGGCTGTGCACAATGGCTATCCCTGTTGAGAAGCACTGCAATGGTGTAAGGCTCGAGTCGAAGTAGAGGACGTACAGATCCTCCGTGATGCCCACCAGACTTAACATTGTGTCTCTCTTCTTCGCACCCTGAACATTCATGGAACAAAAATAAGAGAATTAGAAGACAGGGCATTCTAGGGCTGTGGATTAATCAATACAAAAAGATTGATCTAACAGTACTCTGATATCTCGAACGAGTTATAATAAATTCAAAGTTACCTTGATTGATAACTCTACTGATCTGCTATCCTGTGACTCTGGTTTAGTCAAGGAGGCACAACAATCATTGTCCAGCACTCTTATGGGGCATCCAAGATCCCATCCACCGCAATCGCAACGTCCCCCAGATCTCCATCTCTCCATGAGACCTGTCGGGCCGCCATTCTTTGAAACCACACCACCATGATAACCTGTAGGAACAACAGCGGTTATACATTTTTGAACACTCTTTCGGTTCTGGTCATTGCTTTCTGGATAATTTGATCCTGCCTTCTCAAGGAACTTCAGCCCCCAACCGCCAATAACAGGCTTCTTCCGGCATTCGAGCTGCTCTTCTCTCACTACAATTGCGGCTAACTGCTGGTTGGTTGGCAATTCATCGTTGTCGAGGTTTGTCAAGGCTGATTCTTTAGGACTGATCATTTCACCTTCAAATATTTCAGTCAGGTCGTCAAACTGCTGAGAGCAACGTTTGCCAAACTTCAAGGTATGTTTCGGACTTGAGGAAACATTGCTAGTCCTCATAATTTCTGTCACTCTCTTGACAAGTCCCTTCCCTTTCGGAAAATTGTAAGAACTATGCATCCGCCTCATATAGTCGTCAGGGGAACCATACAGAACAAACTCAGTTTCCACAAGACTTGATTTATCTGAATTCAGAACCAAAGAACTTGAAACCTTCATCTTGCCAACAAGTCTTGACACATTGCTTGTGTGACCCATCCAATCTTTTCTTCCTTGCTCTCCTGAATGGAGCATGTAGACATAATCGAGTGCGTTGTCATGGTCCTGCACCTTGATTGGTTTTGCAGTGTATGCTGCAATAGGATTGTCCAGTGACAGTTCAAAGTGAGGGAGCCCGTCCTTCCATATGCATTGTAGAAGACCAGCACTAAGAGATGATGGACAGTGAGATAGAATAGTTTGATTCGAGCTCATGGATGCCATATGCGAGCAAGAAGGCGACATCTTCTCATGCGTGCAGACCTCCGTTGTTGTTTTTTCTTCAACGGAGATGCCCCAGGTGAGGAGGTTTCACACGTCTCCAGTGATATGAGTTTAAGTATCTCTGATTGTGTTATGACGTGTGATTTCGAACGAGTTTTCCTAAGCTTGGATCCCGGTAGGAAATGTGATGGGCTTTTCAGTCTTGTCTTTTCATTCACAAGAGCATGTAAAGAATCCAATACCATCTTCTCCGAAGGACCCAGATTTACACTCCCATGGCTGACCCCATCGTTAATCAAGTCGTCAAGATCACTGACATTATGGGTTCTTGTTGGGTGCCTCAGGCTTCTGATTAGAAACTCCAAAAATCATCATCTTGGCAGGAAGTGCAGGATACAAATTTGAGTGAGGTGCATCGCCACAGCAAGAACACAGTGACTTGTGACATGACTGGCAGCTCCAGGTATTCCTCTCGTCGGCTGGCAATGGCTGCTTGCAGCTTATCTGACACAGATCAGATGAAGCAAGGGGCAAATGTTGATCTTCTTTTGACCGCCCACTGAACTCTGGAATTTCTGTCTCATCATGTAATCCACTTCTATTTTCCGTGTATACAAGTTCCATCTTTGCTCACGAACTAAATGTTGAGGAGAGTGCAGTAAACCCAAGTCTTAGGTCACCTGCGCAGAAATATCGAATAAAAAAATAATTTAGCCCAACAAAACATGCTTTAGATTGCAGAAATCTTGGTTGATTGTTTCTGATGACAAGGAAAGCCGTTTCTGAATTTAACTAGGGCAAGAGCTGTGGTTAAATTGCAATCGAATATATTACAAGGAAAAAAGAGAACCTTTTGTCCTAATGATTAACAACTACCAAGGAAGTGTTCATGTGACCTATTTGATTTATCATCTCTGTGTCGAAAGAAACAAGGCTAATAATAGCAGGCTTTAGCCATGGAATGCTGAAGGAGTGCGCTCACCCAAGATGCTTGGTTTGGCACCTTGATTTCCCATGGTGGTAACGACCACAAGAGAAACATAGTCCCCAACACCAATTATTTCCCAGTACTTTGTACTAGTACCATGTAATGCTAATTACGCCGAACATTTAACACTTGCACCGTACGATCACCACATACACCCAACCCACCAAATCTAAGGCTTTCCTTGTCCGTAATAGCAAACGCTAGAACAGGTCACTTCTAACTGTACTTCGTAGCTTAAAATGCAAGGTTCGTACTAGCTAATTTACTGCCGTCTCCTGTTAAGTCATTGGATATCGGATGCCAGGAACTAGTACTTGCAAACAACATTGTGACAAGGATGGACTGTTTGACGATCGGACGTGAGCCCATTCTCCGCTCTGTAGCGTGATGTAGTGAACAGGGACAAATTACAGTACGAACAAGGTACATCAACAATGCTTGGGGAA
>LFJQ01000477.1:0-26305 GCA_001182835.1 Oropetium thomaeum
ATCTCCCTCTCCCTCTCTATTCCAAGACGATTTGTTATATAAAGCTACGATTGAGTCTTGCAGTAGCTCGCCGGAACAGGGTCTCTTTGTAGCACTAGAACGATTGCTTAATTAATTTTGGTCGTGGTACATTGGGTCTCTTTTGATGGATCTTTTCCGTGTAGTATTACTATAAAAGCTTGTTTGGTATAGATTCTAAAAAAAAATTATCAAATACTTTTAAAAAAAATATTTCTATACCCCACCTCAAGAACCACTTCTCCAATTATACTAGGAGGTAAAAGTACTAAAAATATAGCTTCTCATAAAGTCTCTATTTAACTCTATACTAGAAGTTGTAAGAGAAGTTTTTTATCAAATATATTTATAATAGAAGTACTTTTTTTAATAGAAGTTATTTTTTTTAGAAAATCTGTTTTGAGAGAAGTTGTTTACTAGATAATCTATACCACAAACAGGCTCTAAGTATAACCCAGGTTCCGCCGTGTTACCTTACGTGGTGGCTGTGGGGCTTTCTGTTGGCTGTCTCCACCTGTTCAATCTGTTAGATTTCATAATGTTAATATTTAACATCCAAGTTTCTATTCTCTATATTCTTGTTACAGCATTGACATCATCTTGAAGTTTTTATATTTCTGGTATGCTGAACAATTCTGCAAGCCCTCCCAAAAAAAAAACGATTAAAGAACTTTTGTTTGTGGATAAAGTTACATTCTTATAAACAACAGACGATCTCAATTTACATTTAAACTTGAAATAGAAATCCACTTGGACAATCTCAGATTGCATTCAAACTTTTGTTTACTGAAAGCTTCTGTACAAACTGAGTTTGTCTGCATTTTAGAACATTGCATTTTCATGAAACGATCTTCTCTGCTTCTGGATTCACAACTCTAAGAAGCTATAATCTCAGGATCTTTGCATGGCTATGAGTAACAAAAAATTAGCATCTCAAACTAAGATAACTAAAGGAAACATATCAACACATCCAGCTAATATCCATACTTTCACGCCACAAACGGCATGAGACAAAGCCAAATCTGAGCAACCTCTTAGAAAGATACAAGCAGACCATCTCGTTCCGACTGCCCAGCACATATCATGATGTTCACCATGAACAGACGCACGGCCCACACCTGCTATCGGGGCCAAGACTCTTGGTTCAGACTTTTGGTTGCTTTTGGGATACATTTTCAGTTTCAGTTTTAAATATAAATGAAAAGTACCAGAACGATTGTGTTTTATTACAATTGCAAAGTAAGTGCAAACAAAATATCACTCCATTACAACTTAAAATCATTCAGTATGCCATTCATCCTAGACCACTTTCTAGTTTTTCATAGATCTTTTGGATACAGTTTGCAGTCTTGCACTTATGTGCCAATATCAACTATCGCTTTATCCTTATTGAGAGAAACCTCCAAAAATAGCAACACCAGGCGACCAGCTCATTTTTAAACTTGGATACAAAAACCTATATCCAATTCTGACAATCCTTTTCAAAATAGAATAAGAACACATAATAAATACCATATAAAGTGGTTGTAATGAAATGAACATTGTCGATGATAGATTTGATGCTTCAATGAAGTTGGTCCGTAATTCTTTTTGAAGGAACAGGAAAGTTGGTTCGTAATTGATCTGCATATGCATTTGCCAAATACATGAAAAATTCACTAATATAAGCTTAACATCTGCAAATATTTTCAGTACTAATCATTTGTTTTTTGCGAGAACAGTCCATGCAGTGACTGGGAACTCTTTTCCTACAAAACAAGCAGTTTCAGCTTTCAGACCAGAAGTTCCAATCCATCACAGCATGTTAAATTAAGAATTAATCAAGTGCAACTGAAAGAATTGTCTATCGAATTTAACTGCTAGTGAAAGAATTGTCTACATAACTTAACTGCTATTGAAAGAATTACTTAACTGCTGATAGTGGAATCCAATTTCACTCTTCCGTTACTTATCTGATGGTAAAACTCAAAAGTTTGCCAAGCATATGTTATATGGCTCAAAACTCTTTGCTTTAATAAATGTCTGTAGAGGCTATGCCTCCAGTTTCCTCAAAAAAAAAATTAAAAGGCTCAAACTCAAGGAAGAGGATTGGAACTCTAAATATTTGATTAGTGGTAGATATCATCAGTGGTCCAACTTGATTTTTGTCAGCTGTGCTTCCTTCCTTATGGGTTAAAACTGCTTTCTGTGGCTCGCTGCTACTTCCTAATGTCTGAATGTCATTATGCCCTCAGCTGCTCCAACTGTGCTTCAGCTTCCTTTCTGACTGACCCAGCTGCGGATTTCACTCTGGGACTGGGAATGGGCAGGCCCGTCGATTCGGAGACCATGGCTCGTTTTGTGATGGGCTGCGGATTCGGACGTGGGATCCCCCGCCCTAAATCGAAGCAATCTTGCGTCAGTGCAGAGCGGCGGCCGAACTGATCAACGAACGCACCGAACTGCTCCTTGCCGGAGCTGGACCTGACTACGGACTGTGAGAGAACCTGGTGCGCCGCACAAACGAGTAATCTACCTCTTCAATCGCGCAAAATCTCAAACAAATGGAACCCAGAACAGAGAACCTTGGACTTTCTGGAGCAGCAAATTCGAAGAAAGAAGCGAATCACTTACACTGGTCCAATCTGACGCGCCATCCGATCAGAACCCGTCAGTTGCCTCCTCTTCCTCCTGAATTAACCAACGAGAAAGCGAAAGAACTGAAGAGGAACAGGAGGGAAAGAGATGGGGACACGAAGAGATAGATGCGAGAATAGGGGCTCGAGGGCTCCGTGAAAAAATGGCAGGCGGGGTTTAGCGCGCCTCGGGCATTAATTTAAAACCGTGTATACACGCGCGCGCGCGCGGGAACTCACTCTGGCCGGAAGTGTTTCTGATGAGATTCGGAACAGCGGGTTATTAATTCGGATCCAATCAACTCGCCGGATCACGCGACTCCCACAATCATCCCCACAATCATCCGGCATGGCTTCGTCTTCGCTACTTCCCGTCACGCCGCCGCACGTCTCCGTCCCTTGTCGACGCCGCCTGCTGCACATGTCTCCGGCGGCACGTCCGTTTCAGCCATCGGCTCGCGCTGTTCTCGTGCGGTGGATGCCGCCGCCTCACGGGTGGTTCAAGCTGAACTTCGATGCATCGATCTACCATGACGGCACCGGCCGGGCAAGTATTGGTGGCGTCATCCGCGATAGCACGGGCCGCATCATCCTCTCGTTCGCTGAGAAGACAGAGCACTCGACCGTGGGGATTGTTGAGGCGCGAGCGCTCAAACGCGGGCTGCAGCTGGCGCGGCAGCTTGGCTTGCAGAGGATGGTGGCCGAAGGTGACGACCTCGTGCTTGTGAAGCTGCTGCGCGGAGAGGAGACGCAGACGCGGATACCCGTCGCGATGCAGGACGAGATCCTTTCCCTCCTCCGCAGCTTCCGCGGGCGCGACGTTCAGTTTGTGTACCGTGAGGGTAATCAGGTGGCGCATACTCTCTGCCGCCAAGCATATCAAAATCCTGGTGTGTGGCACGGTGCGATCGCTTCGTTAGCAGTGTGGGCCAAGATCCAGGATGACTGCAGTGGTGTGGCGCACGAGCGCGTGGTTGTCCGTGCGACGTGACGACGGTCGATGGCGATGGTCGATCAGATTGACGAATCTGGACGCGTGGAGCGAGAGAGGTGGCAGCGGACCTGAAGGAAGGGGATGTACAGACCAACGAGGAAGACCCAAGAACACAAGAAGCCGATCGGAGCAAGAAACCAAGAACATGCAGATTGATCGTGGGCGTGTGACATGGTCCAAGAAGTCAGATTGGACGTGAAGGATCGGATGTTCTTGCTGCCGAGTGAGAGTGGGCTGTTGCTGTACTCTTTTCCTTTCATGGGTTTTCTCATGTAGTCGATATGAGTTTTTATCATGAAAGGTTTTTAACGAGGCAGCATTTTATGCTAGAACAACTCATAACCTCACAAAGGCAGCCTATCAATGTAATAATGTTGATTGTTGGTTATTGAACACTTCGCGCACATTCTAAGTATATTGATTTGATGTCTACGCCGAAATCTGTTTGATGTTGCGCGCGCACACACCGACACACACACACACGACCGTTGGGGAAGCCGCCCCCGGCAACGAGATGAGCCTGTCGAACATGGTGCTCGGGTTCTACGAGGAGGCCGAGCGGGAGAGGTGGCAGCGGGATGATCAGCACGCCGGCGATGGTGGCAGCGACGAGGAGGGGTCCAGTGGCGGCGGAACAGAGGAGAGCAGG
The DNA here is from genome assembly GCA_001182835.1 of Oropetium thomaeum. Lineage (NCBI taxonomy): Eukaryota > Viridiplantae > Streptophyta > Magnoliopsida > Poales > Poaceae > Oropetium > Oropetium thomaeum. The sequence continues at coordinate 4,277 of LFJQ01000477.1, forward strand.
GCGTTCTGGCAGGAGCAGCGCTTGCAGTTGCATGTAAGTTGCTCTCCCTCGGTCCCCAGAGTTTGCGATCGAAATTATAAAACCATTCGACAAAGAATGAATCGTCTGTATTTTTGTTCTCGGCTGAATCGTCTGTACGATCGAGCAGCGATTACTTGTTTAGTATATTAAGTAATTTGTTTCGAGTTTTGACCGTCTCTCTCGAGTTGATCTGTCCGTCCTCTCTTTGCTGCGTTTGGATTGGACTGTGATCTCTATATATGCGCGTACCACGTAGCCGTGAGTCCGTGACAAGGTTTGTTGCGGGCATGTAATGTTGTATAGAAAGCGCTGGCCAAGACAAGCTCGGCCGAGAGCCGGATCCGAGCGGACTAAATGTCGGAAAGGAAATGATTCGTTGCCTGCTGTCAAATGTATGGCATGTACCATTATGAAAAGTAGAATTGTGAATCATAGGGGCACACGTTAACAACAAGAAAGCGACATGTTGCCAAAAAAAAGAAAGAAAGAAAGAAAGCGACATGTTCATGCATCTGGGCATTGACATAATTAACGACATGCCACATGATGTACGTGAATTAAGCCCAATGTTTCGAGGCGAGGTGGCACTGTCAGCGAGAGATCAAGGCAATAATGGATTGGCAGTATGCGGAGCGGAAAGGGTAACGAGCGAGTTTGTGGTTAGAGAGGAATGTGAAACATGAGAAAGCAATAGTGCAGCACGCAACTCGTCACTCCCGTTTAGCTTCTTGGGCTTGGCACGCTGGAGGAAGATTGAGGCCAGTATATGGGGGCCATAGGTGAAGAGTGGTTCCAGAGATTCGGGCCTAAATTTGATCGAGGCTCAGTCTGAATAGTTGGCCTTTATATAAGCGTCTATTTGCATCTCGTACGTTCGTTCGACCATGATATATCTGGTTTGTAATAAGTCCATACTGGGAATATTAAATTTGAATGAAATTGGAACAGGTAAAGTAAGATGAGGGAGAAAATATCAGGGGTAAAACCTTTTTTTTGTCAAGGGGGGTAAAACTTTTAGTGACACTATAATTTTATAAGAAATCCCTTCGTGTGTCATCATTGATAAGCAAGACGTAGGTGGGTCACTGATACGTAGGGTAGGATGTCTAATACATTATTTTTAAAAAAAAATTGCATTGTTACTAAGGCTTTTATTTTTCCAAAAAGCAAAACCATATGTCCATGCTTATTCACTACGGTAATACTTATCATTACTGGTGATTAATCCGAGGGCCGAGGCCACCCAATGTCAGCCAGGAAATCGAACCCAAATTCGGTCCACGATGGTTATCTTTACATTGGTTTCAGAATTTTTAATTTCACTAGCTTATGATTTTATTTTTCGCAGTCATAAATTCCTGCTTTTCATGCTCAGCTTACTGTCCTTTGACTTCATCATCAGCGATCCAGAGTCAAAAATGGTAAGACAAGAAATTTCCTTCCAGTTTCTTAGTATGAAAATAAATATTTAAAGAAACGTATGGAAATTAATATTAAAAAATAAAAAAAAAGAAAGGAGTACAAACATACTCAGAATCCAGTCAATCGCAACCCACCACACGCCTTCCGCGGCAACCCCCACCTTGATCAACCAGCGAGAGAGATGGCGGGAGATCCGGCCGCCGGCGCCGGCACCGACCTCCCCGCGTCGGCCGGCAAGGGGTCCCGCTCGTCGACGCGGCACCGGCAGTTCCGGGACCGCGCCAAGACGCGCGTCGACGACCTGCAGGAGATGTTCTCCGGTCTGCAGTCGGCGCGCAAGGAGAGCCGCTCCGCCGACGCCGCCGTGCTCGAAGAGCAGGTGCACCAGATGCTTCGCGAGTGGCGCGCGGAGCTCAGCGTCGCTTCCCCCGCGTCCTCCCTCCAGGCACGTTTACCCAAACCCTAGCACCCCTTCCATTCCACTTCCCCCCTTCCTGCGGGAGCGGGATCCCCTTTTTCTGTCAGTGATGTCTCGTCTCTGAGTGGCCTTTGGTGCGCCGCAGCACTCGCAGGGGAACAACACGGGTGCACCGGATCTTCCGTCGGAAACGCTGCGACTGCTGCAGCTGGCGGTGGCTGAAGAGGAGGACGACGCCACCAGCAAGCTGGCCGATCCCGGGCCGCCGATGCCCGTGCCGGATGCTCATCAGAACCACAACCTTTATGAGCATCAACATGGGCAGGTTGCTTGGATGCCCAATCCGGAGCAGCAGGGTGAGGGCACACAACAGTTGTTGGAACATGGAGCGCAGGGAGGTTGCGGTGAAGTGGCTGCGGCTAATGCTTTCAACGATCAGGTGATCCTCCTGGTAGATGCGGTACCAATTGTGTATTTTAAAGTTTTTGTTCTGTTACTGATGTGCTATACCTGGAGTAAATTGTCACTTACATCAATTGATTATTTTGCACTGAAGGAAATTGATGCATTGAATGTTCTCTATGTATGGAGGCTTTTCTCACTTTGTTATACCATCAACTTCAACAAGATGATAACTTGAATTCATTCGGTCTTACCTTTCTTAGGTTATTTTAGTAACAGATCTTTCAGGCTACGTATGACACTTTTCCTTTGTTTCTCCTGATGCCTATGTATTGCTAACAAAATTCTTTCTGCTGTTAACGTTAAAAAATCCTGCCAACTGTATATTACGTGTCCTATCTCCATTTGAGGATATAGGTTCATTATTGGGATCATTATTCAAGTTCTAGTTTAGGATATATAGTATAATGTGGTCCTATTCACCTCGTTTTTTACTTAGAAAAAATATACATAAACCTGTCCATGTACTTTCCTTCAACTTGTCCTGTTCCATATTGAATAATGTCCTGCTTTTATCTATGGTAGTACAATTTCTAATTGTTGGGTCAAGCAATTTGTAATGGAAATAATGAAGGCCTCTAGAAAATTTACATATTAAGGCTCTGCCTGAGGTTTCTATATCTCTGTTCCCACCAGATCTGCTAGATTTACCTGATCCAAATGTTATGCTCTAATTTGTGCTCTTCTACTAAGTTCTCTGATGTCCGATCTATTAATGCTTCTGTATGACAAATGCTTATGAACAATGTCTTAGAAATGTTAGGCATTGATACTCTTTGCTTGCCAGCATACATGCAAAATTGCAAATCACTCAATGTGCCGGTACAAACGTGCGCCACATCCACAATGTTTTAAGTTGGTGAGGCAATTTGGGTAGCCAAAGCTCTGAATTGCGTGGCCCACCACGTCAAGCGCAACCAACCGATACATCGATTAATTGGATGACTTAAAAACATGGGCATGCAGTTCTGTGCCTTTTTGTTGGCTGTAGTGCCTACTTGTATTAATTTGGCCTTTCATATTTGTAGCTTTAAATAATGACCCCCTTTTGTACCTTTAATTGCAGATGTACTATATAGACCATGAACTCAGTATTGATGATTTTCTTTGTGATGGTGATGGTTACAAAATAAACATTCCTGAATCAAACCCAGACGACCTTAGTAACCTGCAAGGGATTGGTCAAATGGAAGATCAGTTCAATTTTCCAGTAGAACTGCCATCTCATAGTTCATATGCTGATGTGAACAATGCTGTGCAAGACACTGGAGATGTTTTTGTCCACATGTCAGATTTGCTCACAACAATAGACCCGTCGCCCTCTCAGTATTTGGGGCCAAAATGTGCACTCTGGGACTGTAGTCGACCTGTTAGAGGGTCAGAAGAGTGTCGGGACTACTGCAACCCTTATCATGCTGACTTAGCTTTGAATGATGATGGTCTTCTTGGGGTAAGGCCTGTGGTGCGTCCAAGAGGTGTTGATTTGAAAGATGGGCCCTTTTTTACTGCTCTTATTGCAAAAGTTCAAGGAAAGAATGTCGGTATTCCTGTGTGTAAAGGGGCTGCAACTTCTAAATCGCCATGGAATGCACCTGGTACGTTTAACTATCAGCATGGTAGGTTAATAATAGTAGCAAACTGTTGTGCTAACTGTTTGTTCCATGCTGTTGTTGCAGAACTTTTTAATCTCACTCTTCTGGAGGGTGAATCTCTTAGAGAATGGTTATTCTTTGACACTCCAAGAAGAGCATTTGAGAGTGGCAACCGGAAACAAAGGTCACTGCCAGATTACAATGGCCGTGGATGGCATGAATCAAGGAAGCAAGTGATGAAAGATTTTGGAGGTCTGAAGAGGTCCTATTACATGGACCCACAACCATCCAGCAACTACGAATGGCATCTTTTTGAGTATGAAATCAATGATTCTGATGCTCTGGCCTTGTACCGGCTTGAGTTCAAGTGTTCTGATGCCAAAAAGAGCATGAAATCAAAACTAGCTAGTAGTTCACTGAATGAAATCCAGCAGCAAATGGTCAGGCTTAGTGCAGACAGTCCTGTGGAGAACAAACGGACTGCTAGGAGTAAGGCAAAGGTTAGTCCAAAGGATAGGAAGGCAAATGGTCATCCAGCTGTTAAAACCCCCAGTCAAGCCAGTGCCCCAAGTGCTTATCAAGCTGTGCCACAGCCACAGATGGGTCAGATGACATTTGCAAACGAGAATGTTGTTTATGGACCTCATCTTCCACATTCCAAAAACGTTGTTTATGGTCCTCATCTTCCACATTTTTACTCAACGGAAGGAAGCAGCTTTTGGAATCCAAGTGACAGGGCATGAAAGGTAGGACAGTAGCTATACATTGTACTGCATCTTCAAGACAAACGCTAACACCATGAGCTTAAGCCCTGGGCTGTAACAGTGTGGCCCTATAACATATTCTAGTTGTATTGGTTGGTTTTCCAGGGAACTTATCTGGCTGGCATGTTTCATTAACATACTAATAGAGCAACTTGCATTAACCTTCACTGTAAATTATAGTTCGGCTGCACCCAGTTTCCAATGAGTGTAAGTATAGTTAGGTACCAGTCAAGTAGTTGCAAATGTACTCCTTTATGGAGTTTCAAATTCTGACTTGTTGAGTTTGAGTCCTGAATTGAGATTGTTCTATCATATGTATGTGGCTGGGTTCTGTTAAGGATACGTCACTACTTGGGAATGTGTATAGTAGTCTCTGTAGGTGTCGCAAGCAAATTTGTTAATAATTTTCGAAATGGGTATGCGAATAAGTGTAAATGTACTCGATGCACTTAGGGCATGTTTGTTTACCCTGGTTTGTAGATTCTGGATCGTAGAATTCAGATTGTGAAACAAACAGTTGGATTGTAGAATCCAGATTCCACAATTTGGATATGGATAGTGCTAAAATTCACAATTCAGGTTTGAATAGCTTTGGTGGATTGTGAAAACATCAATATGAGATTAGGTTTCTAATTAAGAATGATTACTGTACATTAAGCAAAATTAAAATATATGTACTAAGAAATAAAATATAGATGATGATTATTAAATTACTATATATTTTTAATATTAAATAATAATTGAGATTTTAAAAAAATTTAATTAATTTAATATACACATTTTTTTTCAAAGATCTAGTATTCAAAATTAAAGTTAATATAACTAATACATTATTTTTTGGGATCTTTATTTGAAGGACACCATGATCGTTTTATATAAAAGCAGAAATCAAAAATAGAATCCAAAACAACAAACAGTTTCAGATTTTAAAATCTAGATACGCAATTCAGATTCTAGATTTTACGATCCACAATCTAGATTGTGCAAAATCAATGAGCAAACAAACATGTCCTTGTTGAAATGAAATAATTCACCAGTCAGACTTGCTGTTGGTAGCCCATGCAAAAGACAAACACGAAGCCCACGCAGTATCATCTGCTTAAGTGGGTTTGCTCTTCCTCAAAAAAAAAATGTTTTCTTCTTAAAGTGGGCTTAGCGTGAAAGAAGTAGCGTGGACCGTTGGTGATGATGTTGACCGGACCGTCCCCAAAACGGTCAAAGCCTGGTTGCAATTCCGTAACGGCCACGAACACAGACTTGAGTTGGACCGGACGACCCAGCGGAATTCGTAGCGGCCACGGTGCTGTCGGACTCAACTCGCGGCGGCCCGAGTACGACGACTAGAGACCCGCCGCTCCTTCTTCCCCGGCCAATAAATACACGCGAAGCCTCACGCGGCGAGAACCCCCAGAGACCCCCGCCCCCGCGCGAAAAAGCAGACGCAGTAGTAGGGCGCTTTGGCACCACCGCGCCGCCTGCTTCATCCGCCTCCAAGTCCATGGCCAAGGGCAAGTTCAAGGGAAAGCCCACTGGGGAGCGCACCTTCTCCACCCCCGAGGAGATCGGTACGTAACCGCACAATGCACCTCGCCGTTTGTTTGGTTTGCGGTTAGTTCGATGGCGACGCCGTGCGCTTTAGCCTTTATTGGTTCGTACGATTTCGGTCGCCGGATCGTGCGATCGGCAAGGTGGAGGGTGCCAGCTGATGAGGAAGCCGCTTGATTGACTGTAAGTTTGCCCCAGTTTTGATTGCGGTTGTACAAGTTGGCAACGAAAATTAAGGTCCCGGTTTTGGTGGGGTTAGCTCAGATCGGATGATCGGGCATGTGACAATCACGAGCGCCTTGTTTGCTTACAGCTTGTGAAGTTTGTTCGTGCTTATTCTGAACCAACTGCTAAAATCAAGCTTTTGTGTGCACCTGAGGACTATAAAGTGCTCTGTTTGATCCCCTGCTGTGTAACCAGTTCTTTTTTTTTTCTGTCTCTCTTTGTAATCAATGTACGTAGATCGATATGATGACTCTATTCTTCGTGTGGAGGACGTCCTGCAACTTCTGGTTGGTTTGTTCTGTACTTGAGAGTAGCAGAAGTCATGACCTTTTTTTTTTACATGGGGTGCACCTGATTTGCAGCACCCTCAATAGTAATTCAGATGGGACTTGTAGACAGTAATTTAGCATGGCAGATATTTGCAGCATATGGTTGCTTCCGCTGCTCAATAGTAATAAACAAATCATAACTTGGTGGAACCTTCATTCATCGTTTGATTGTTTACGAACGTTGATTTACATATCCTCATGTCTTTGATGTAAAATTGAATGCAGAAGCTGGTACTTCAGCTGGTCGGCCCAGGTCCTTCAAGAAGGTATAAACTATGAAATGAACCCTTTCTTTCAGCACACTGCATTGCTCAATGAACAAACACTGCTTTGATTTCGTCTAGCTTAGTACTCTGAACGTTTACTTCTGATTGCTGATGACGTTTTAAATAGTACAACCATCTCACGTTCTAGTGCTGCCATTGTCTGAATTTTGTCCCATACGGAAAGTGTCCTTAAGCATATAGGGGCCTCACCCAATTAAGCATTTTCATCAAACACAATGAATCCTATCAGCATAATTATCTTTCAATCGATGGACATGCATGATAGTTTGTTTTATCATCTGATTTGCTAGTTTTGGCTGTTGACTAGTAGTTGTATTATCAAAATGTAGCATAATGATGTAAGTGATAGAAGGGGAATACCAGAAGAGGAAGAAGAATATGAAGACTTTGGCCAAACCAGTGAGATACTACTCTTCTTTCTTTTCTTTCTTTTGAACAGTGGAGATACTTCCTGAAGACCCATTATGCCTTTCATTATTTTGTTCACCTCAGGAAATTGGTTCTTTAATATTACCAGAAACAAAAGGTACAGAAGCCTTATCGAGATTGAAAATCCAAACCTGGTGAACCAAAGAACATAAAAGCCAAGGACATTCATGTAAGTCAGATGCTTGATGCTTGTTCCTGCTTTGATGAATTTATCATGACGTCCATGGGCCACATTATATTGTTTTGCCCCCGTAAGTCTAAGCTAACAAATAACTCATTGGTGCAGATTGAGGTTGAGAGGACAAGTGCCATGTCCAGGCGTGAAAGGTGCCCCCTACGTCTGCCAACTTAAATTTGCTCTTATGTTTATTTGTTTTGATTCTCATGTTTCCCTACAGTTATTTTTTTTTATCAGTCTAATGTTTATAAAGCATCTAATGATTTGTGAGCTTCTTGCAAACTAAATTGAAACAACTGGATAGTGATAGAGTTATGTAAACAATAAAGAAACGATTTGATTTCCTGATTTCATCAACACAGGAATATCTAAACTCAGGAGTCATGAACAGTTGCAACATTTTTAGCAGTAATGAGTAGGAGATATCTTTGAATTACTATCAAAACAACTTTATTTTCTAATATGAACAGTTGAAGAGATCATGTGTTCACCAGCTTGTGTGCCCGTAGTGTTTTCGTGTTTACAGCCGTTGTTTGCAGAGAGGAGCTTGAACAACAGAAATCTCATGATCGTTATATGAGGCTTCAGGAGCAAGGCAAAACAGAAAAGGCTAGGAAGATTTAGGTGAGCATTATAATTGTTTCATTGTCTGTGTTTTCTGCGATAAGATCTTAGTACAGACGGAACCGCTTTAAAAGATGTTGGTGCTTATATTCCATTTAATGCACCAGAGTTATATGACAATATACAGTGTGTACATAGTGCTTGAGAGAATGGCCCTTTAGCTTTGGGTCATCAGAGAGCAAACACAGATCCCAGAATTGCTGCATTCTGGACTCATATCAATCCTTTCTGGACTGTTATGCAATTTTGAGATTGCTGGTATCTGGCTCTTCTATGGTTTAATTGAGACATTCGTGCTCACAATTTAGTAGCATCTTATAGTTTAACAGCTTTTGGCTTGATGTGTATGTACCGGCAATCCAACTTTTTTTCATTACTCATGAATTCTCATCTGTTTGTAACCGTAGAGCGACTTGCTTTAATTCGCCAACAAGAGCAGATGCTGCAAAGAAACGTGAAGAGGAAAAGGCTGGTATGTCTCTTGCTATCTTTGACCGATAGTTTGCTTAAACTCGGATCACTTTATTCTGCTGAAATATTCAGTGCGTAGTAACGTATTTTAATAGCACCTGCACGCTATTATAGTCAAAATTGTTTGGTAAAGATTGCATAGAAATTCTTATGTAGCTGTACCACCTTACATTCCCTTTTTTTTTCTTTTTTTTTTTAGAATACCACCTTACATTCTAACCCTTACCGCTGTTGGCAGCCAAAGAAGAGAGGAGGGCTGAAGCGCGCAAGTGAGACCTGGCGGAGCCAAAGTATGAACAGCATGGAGTTCGGTTGGAAGCTGTAATTCTTTAGTAGTAGTAGTTTTACATGCTTCAGATATCACTTGAACTTCCGTTTTTAACTTAGCACTTGAGTAGTGCGTATTGGGTAGTACTGTGCAATGACTGTAAGGTGGTGGTGCTAGTCTATGTTCACTAATTGTCAGCTGTTAGTGTGATGGAGTATAATCTAGTAGCGAGTTTCTTGAAATCCCTTTGTTTCTCCATATAATTCTGCGAATACTTGGATTAATATATCTGAGGATGGATCATTTGTGGCTTTGTTATGTTTCAATGTGCATATGTCCATTTTTTCCTTTTTTCTGTAAAGAATTGAAATGCTTGGCAATCTCTCCGTAAAATTTTTTTATGAAAATAGATTTGTTTGTTTTCCTGGGGAAAAAAATTATCCGACTCCGCTGGGGATCGAACCCAGAATCTCTGGTTCCGTAGACCAGCGCCTTATCCATTGGGCCACGGAGTCAATTTTGAAGAAAGCTTCGAAAAAGGTTGTCCTAATACTCGTTATTGCGTGAAAACGCTTGGTCCTGCTGAACAAGTGAATACCTACGACAGCCGTTTTTTTTCTGAAATAATATTAATTTAATTATTAATTTCAAAAATGAGGGTCGATTTGGAAATATTGCAAAAATAGAAGCCTGTCGGCAGCCGGAGGACCGACAAGGAGCCTGTGGGTCACCGGAAAACCGATATCTCTTATCGGTTTGCGACGCCCGACTACCTGTCACGTACGATGCCACATGGGCTATCGGGTGCCACATGGGCTATCGGGTGGGCAAAGGCCTGTCGGTAACTGGATTACCGACAGGCCACAGCAGGCCTGGCCCCAGTCGGGCCCGGGCGGACCCGACTTCTATCGCCTATCGGTCACTCGGAAACCGACTAGGTTAAATAGTCGGTTTCCGGGTGACCGATAGGTCCCCCTATTTGGCCGCTCTCCTCTCCATTTGCGTCGCGCCCGACCGACAGAGAGAGAGAGAGACAGAGCGGAGCCGCGCGCGCGAGAGGAAGAGAGGCGAGCGGCGGCGCGCGAGCCGGGCGGCAGGCGCGCGGGGAGGCGGGCGGCAGGCGGGCCGGGCGCGCGGGGGAGCCGGGAGGAGGAGGACCGGAAGAAGAAGAAGAAGAAGAAGAAGAAGAAGAGGAGGAGGAGGAGGAGGAGAAGAAGAGAAGGAGGAGGAGGAGGAGGAGGTATAATATTTTTTTAATTTAATAGAACAATAGTTTATGTACATTATAAATTTAGTTTTGTAATGAATATTTAGATCGAGGAAGAAGAACAAGAGGGAGAAGAACAAGAGACAGAGGAAGAACGAGAAGAATAAGAAGTAAGTATAATATTTTTTTTAGATTTAGTAGAATAATAGTTTATGTACATTATAAGTTTAGTTTTGTAATGAGTATTTAGATAGTAATTTTATTTATATGAGTATCTTATAAGTTTATAAAATTTATATTATATACGTATAATATATATAGAGCATACGAAAAAAAATTTCGATGTTGGTATAATTATAATAAAATTAAATAGTAAATAAAGGGCAGCTAAAAATATTTTTGTTGTCAGGATGTCCAGTGTTGTCAGATTCAGAATATTTATGGGGAAGGAGAAATTAGACACTGTGAATATGGTATAGATTTGAATGAATTTTCATATGTGGATGGGTGGTTTAATGGACCTTGTGAGGTGCCTAGAGTGGAAGTGTGGAAATGGTTTGCAAGAACTCTTGAATATCCCATTACATGATCGGTTAGTGGTGAAAGTTTTAATTCCTAAGATATACGAAGGGGTATACAAATGGAGCTTTTTGAGATAAAAACACAACAAGTTGGCGGAAGTTCGTGTATATGGGTATCCAGAAAAAGTTTGATCACGTGCTGCTTGTTCAACATGAATCAAGGAGCACATCGGAAGGGCATGAGGAAGTAGGTGAAAGTTATGTCCATGTTTCAAATAATTTAGCAATCGGTGAGAGCACGGAGCAAAATATTGAAGTTGAGAATAATAGTACCAGAGAACAGATTAATCAGACGCAAGATGAGGTAGGAGGAGGCCGGATGGAAATGATGGTTGCTGATTGTGGAGAAGAGAATGAGGTTATTGTAGATGAGATGCAGAGGGATGATGATGAGTATGAAGATTTTGTTGAGACACGGGGCGGGTGGAAGGAGGGTGATGAAGAGCCAGAGGACTGGACTGATATGGACAACATGTCATGTGATGATGGTCACAAATCAGGCTGGGAATATGATGCTGTAGAAGTGAGGCAGGGGCAGATGTTTCGTGATAAGGGAGATTTGCAAATGGCGGTGAAGCGGTGGGCGTATTCTGAGAAGAAGCAGTTCAGGGTGATAATTTCAAACACAACAACATATGATGTAAAGTGCATTGCTCCAGACTGCACGTGGCGAGTTCATGGGTATCTACCAAAGAAAGAGACATCATTTGTTGTCTCTATCGTGGTGCCTCACTCGTGTATGTTAAGAAATACTCTTCTGAAACATAGAAATATGACAGCAAAATTTGTTGCTGATGTACTGTATTCAGAGATAGTGCAAAAGACTGCAATATCTCCCTTTGCTATCATGCATAGTATACAGAACAGATATGGGTACGACATATCGTATGATATGGCATGGAGGGCGAAACAGAAAGCATTGGAAAGAAGGTTTGGCACTTACGAGGATTCATATCATAATCTTCCTGCATTACTTGAAGTTGTTCAAGCTCGGAACGCGGGACTGTAATTGCATGGCACGACTTTGTCAATGCAGATGGTAACAAGGTACTTCAACGTGCTTTCTGGTCATTTGGATGCATGATTGCAGCGTTTAGATACTGCCGATCCGTGCTATGTGTGGATGGTACATTCTTGACCGGCAAGTATAAAGGGCAAATCCTTACTGCTATTGGGGTTGATGGAGAGAATCAGATTGTGCCAATTGCATTTGCATTTGTGGAGCACGAGAGGACCGAAACTTGGTTGTGGTTCCTTCAGTGGCTTAAGAGAGCTGTTGTTAGAAATAGGCCAGATGTTTGCATCATACATGATCGAAATGCTGGTCTATTATCAGCAATTGATATGTTGCAAACGAATAGTACGGACAAAGCATTTTGGCCAGATTTACATAGTCGTTGGTGCATGAGACATTTGGCTGCAAACTTTCACCGACAATTTACATAGTCGTTCGGTGCTCATCATGTTCGCAGTCCTACGACGTGCGTCCGCGGTCCCAGCCAGGTTCAATCCAACCTCGCACTCGCCTATATTTTCTGTAATTTGTTACAAGTGAAACATAGTTTTCAAATCATTAATTGAAATATATTATCTTATAAAAATTACTGGTTCCGTCGATCCTGCCTCTGCAGCACCGTCATTCTGTTCTCAGGAACCCTCCTCTTCTCGGCATCACTTAGACGCCGGCCCGTCTCATTTTCATGAGGCCGGTCCATCTCAGTTTCAGGAACCCGGGCCATCTCATTTTCACGAGCCCGGCCCGTCCCAGTTCCACGTCGATCCATCAGCCATCCCTTTTGGGACCGGTTTTTATTCCGACACCTGGTTACCAGGCACCAGCAGGTTCATCTTTTCTTTCCCGCACTGCATTCATATTATATTTTCAAATACCGCTTCATTAAGTTAAACTAATAATGCTCTTATTGTAGGCCACCACACAAGCAACGTCACGGGCTCCATTTCCGACGAGTTGACGTCGTGGACCGACGTGGACGTGGAGGGTTATTCACAGATGCCCGGAGCTCCTGTACCAACTCAGCCCACGCAGCAGGAGGAGTCGACCCCTTTGGAGGGTCCTAGGACTCGCCACGCACCGGACCACCTCACTTACTCGTCAGGGCACGTTAGGCACCGGAAGACGCGGCGTCGTGATGCTTGAATGTTAACATACCTGTTGTAATATATTTATGTGTCACTATAATTATGTTCTACCATGTTTATGTTGCATTATGATTATGTGCATTATCAGATATCTATTACGTATTTCAGTACTTCTATCTCCGTCATGTGCTGTCATATAACGTCTTTCTCCGACATGCGCTCCACAAAGTGTCAGGGAATCCAATAAAGTCTGTCTCTGAAACGCTATTTAATGCCACTGAAACGTGTCGGTCATGAACACTCCGATACCCTATTCGGTGCTCCGATCTCCGACATGCGCTCCCACATAGCGTTAGAGAATCCAATAAAGTCTGTCTCTGAAACGCTATTTAATGCCACTGAAACGTGTCGGCCATGAACACTCGGATACCCTATTCGGTCCTCTGATCTCCGACATGTGCTCCCACATGTCCCAGAGGAATCCAATAAAGTCTGTCTCTGAAACACTATTTAATGCCGCTGAAACGTGTCGGCCATGACCACTCCGATACCCTATTCGGTCCTCCGATATCCGACATGTGCTCCCACGTAGCGCTAGGGAATCCAAAGTGGTGCACACCGTCTCTATATATCATGTCCTCCCCTCTTCTTCAAACTACCCAACTTCATCAATGGCTAGTAGAGGTCGTGGTCGTGGAGGTCGGGGGGCCGTTCCAACCCCTCCTCCCATCGGCGGACCAACATGGTTTAGTGAACCAAACCAGAGTTCCCTCTAGAATTCAAGTCTGAATTCAGTCCAGGCAGCCCTCTGCGACCATATGATGCTACGAAGGAGAAATGGCCCAAGTGTAAACATGGTGCTGATGCTGTCGTGCAAACGATGGACTACGGCGAGGATAGTGGTCGTCGTTTTTTTCGCTGTCCATACAGAGCGGGTAACTATGAATTTCTAATTTACTTTCACATTGAACTCTCTTTATTATGCAATAACACTCCTTTTCATGAACATATTACTTTTTCACAGTCGTATGATGATGGCGACAATTGCGGATGGACTGCATGGGTTGATCCAGAGGCAATCTATCCGTATCGGCACTTCATCACCTACCTGGAAGACAAAATCTTCGATCTCACCCAGCTGCTAAATGCTCCGACTCCTGAACCATCCAATGAAGATCTTATCATTTTCATCGCTGAAGATGATGATATGATATGGTGTGAGGTCCCGTATTGTAAATGCCCACATCACAAGCCTGGACCTACTAAACCTCCTTCGCAACAGCGCTCTTCCTCGTCTTCTCATTTCCACTAGCTCTACGTCTGCTACTAATAATCGTCAATACCCTACACTTACCGTAGTGTTTAACGGAATGTATTGTATTTGTATCGCACTCTTTATCGAACAAGTAATGTATCTTTACAATTTTAATACTTCTCATATATATTTTTAAATTTCATAATATTTTTTTCTCACTATAATGTGTAATAAAATAATCGTATTATCCAATACATACACACGACGTACGCATAAAATGTATAAACGTGAAATGAACATCGTATTATTATTTTTTCCGAAGAAGCGAACCTGTCGGTTCTCTGATAACCGATAGGCCTATCGGTAACCAGAGGACCGACAGGCCCCTTTCGGTGTTCAGCTCGCCCGACAGGCCGCAGCAGGCCACAAACCCTAGGGGTCGGGGACCTATCGGTCCTCTGTTTACCGATAGGTGCCTGTCGGGTCCCTCTGCGCCCGATTCCTCAGATCCTACGCGCCACGTCGACGCCTCGTCATCGCCACATAGGCTATCGGTTTTCCGGTGGCCGACAGGCTCCTTGTCGGTCCTCCGGATGCCGACAGGCTTCTATTTTTGCAATATTTCCAAATCGACCCCCATTTTTGAAATTAATAATTAAATTAATATTATTTCAGAAAAAAAACACGACAGCCAGCAGGTTCATCCAGGGGACAACAGGCCGACACTTTGGTCAACAGAGCTTGACCCTTAACTCTGCATCTGCAAGGTAGTACCGAATGGATCCAACTCCGCGGCCGTCGCTTCTCGGCAGTCACTCCAGCAGTCGGTTGCTGGCCGTTCATTTTCCTCTCTTGCATCCTGCGGCTCTAGGTGAAATGGCTCATAGCACAGCACGTACTAGTTTGCCTAAGCAAACTTGCAGAACGTGTATACCCATACCAAATACCATGACATTTGATTACACATTTAGATCATTTAAGCTTCTAAAAAATCATGGCATTTTCTGGTGGCAGTACAAATCTATGGACAACCTTTTGAACTAGAAAAAGTGCTAAATATTTGTTTGATTTTGAATTAAAATTCTTCTTAAATGAGCAGTCTATTACACTGTTTAAGCTTTTAGCATAACTAAACATTTTATAAAATTTGATAAAAAAACATAAATGTATGCTAAAAAGTACCATCATGGCTTCATCATGTGCAAATAAGTTGAAATTTAAATTCAAAATTGACTTAAATTTATGCCTTTTGAAGCAATTAAAAAATTTTATACAGACGATGCCCCAACAAAATTTTGTCCATAGTCTATGTAAAAAAAAGTTATTTTATCAAATTGTTATAAAGCGTTTTAGTTGCCCTAAAAACTAAACAGTGTAGCAGACTGCTCAATTGAGAAAAATTCTAAATCAAAATCGAACAAATATTTTACACTTTTTTCAGCTCAAATGGTTGTCAATAGGTTTGCACTGCCACCAGAAAAAAATGCAATGATTTTTAGATGCCTAAATGATTTAAACCTGTAATCAAATGTGCGTGACCCGTGAGGGCATTCACCAACAACCGTAGGATGACTTAGTGGAGATTGAACGGTATGGAGCCCGACTGCTCGAGCGACTGCCGCGAAGTGACTGCCGAGGAGTCGGATCCGTACCGAATATGGTTGCCTGCAATATTTGGGGCACCCATTCAAAACGAAATCAACACGCACCATCTCCAGCAAAGCTGAGAGAGTGAGAGGTCCAGGTTGCTCCAATTATTTTGGGTTGGCTCGCTTGGCACTCAGCACTGCCATATGAGCTGACCTGACAAGACATTCTTCTTCAGCAGGTGCGCCTCACAAGAAGGAGCCACGCAGATACGTCCTGCGCATGCGCATCTGGAGATTTTTGGACGCTCTATTTCGATCTTCAAAACTCAAGCCCCATCTACCGCAGTCACAAATTTGACGCCCAGAATTTTTTTTTTTCAGGCAACCAAAGCATTGTGCCACTTGGCCTTGCGGTTCAGTTTCAGATACCTCGGCATCAGGAGAAAATTCAGAACCAACCAACCAAACCGCTCTGCTCTTGGTGCCACCAGCCGATGCGCCGTGCCGGAAATGCCAGGTCAGGGCGGATAAGACCAAACAGGGCGTCGAGGATCCAAAAGGGAACCCTCTCCTTCACATTCTTCCTCCTCTACTTCACCACTCACCAGAATGTTGGTTGCCTCGCTTTACAAGCAAGGAAGGCGCGTGTGCGTGCGCCTTGCCTCGCTTTTTAATTACTCCCTCCGTCCCATAAACATTCGTACATTGGGAGAAAAAATAATTTCCAAACTTATCCATATAATCTACTGTTATTTAGATATAATTAAGACGGCAGCATTTAAAATGAGAGTTAAATTATATAAGAAAGGAGAATAGTTTCAAACATGCATTTATTGGAGGAGCCACAAACATTATATCAATCTCTATAAACGCGTTAATGGGAGAGGACCACAATCAAATAATAAATATGTGGTGTTATCTATGTAAATTAAATGAATTCAACTCTCTACTTAATCTTTGTGTCTTGAATAACTAAACGGATGTTTATGGGACGGACGGAATAATTAACAAGCGGCAGTACCGCCCATTCCTAACACATCAAATGCAATTCCATCGAATCACCCGCGGTTTAGTAGTATAGTACTACTCGAGATTAGTGTTGACTGTATGATCTCACCGATACCGATAGTGTTGCCATTTTATTTATATTGATCGCGCGCGTCGCCCGATTGCGTCGGAACTATGGTTAATTAGCGCATGATTTTCCCCAGGTGGTTGATCTGCACCACGTTGCTTTTTTGCGGGCTTAAACAATTCTTCTCGCCACACTCACTCATTCTCTCCAAACATACTTGTTAGAAAAGTGGTAGACCTAACACTCACAATTAGGACCTACACCTACGCCTAAACCAACTTACTCAAGTCGGTTAGCCTTATAACCACTAGGTACTTAGCACCGGGTCCTTGGCGGCCGAGCCACCTTCTTAGCTTCCGGGAGGCAGGGCCTACCTACAGATGAAGCACAGACCCTTTATGATCCCGGGAGGCAGAGCCAACCTTCAGATAGATCACAACTATATATATGTGCCAAGTACTTAGAATTATACGGCCGACCGGGAGACTAGAACTTATAGAGACTCACTCTTTATTAGTAATACAAATATTATACAAGAGTGTACATACAACTCACTTTCACACTCTTCACCTACTCACCACTACTCATCATGACACTTGTTATATTCATTGGGATGGTAGGGAGTCACCCTCCTTATATAGGCATACACAACCATCGGATGAGTGACACTTGTCATCATCATAACCTAATTCTACACTCTTCCTAGAAAATATCTAGTTCTAGATTTTTCTTATGCAAGACCTCTACACACTTTCTAATAAATATCTACTCTCATGATTAGTGTAGAAGATTCTAGAAGATTGCCTTGCTTGTTTCAACACTCCCCCTCAAGGCAAACTTCTTTCTAAAGTTGTCTTGCAGACCATACCAAGCGCTTCTCGAAACTTCTCGAATTTTATCTTGCTAAGGCTCTTTGTGAGAATATCGGCATTCTGCTCATCAGTCCTCGTAGACACCATCTCAATTTTTCCTTCAAGAACCTTTTCTCTTATATAGTGGTAGTGGACCTCTATGTGCTTGGTTCTTGCATGAAAAACTGGATTCTCTGCAAGACGAATAGATGACAAATTGTCACAGAAAATTCTTACTTGATATTCCGTTGGTTGATGAAGGTCCTTCATTAGTTGCATGAGCCAGGTACTTTCTTGTGCTGCTGTTGCTGCCGAACGATATTCTGCTTCAGTACTAGATAGTGCCACAGTAGGTTGTCTTTTACTGCACCATGTTATAGCACCTGATCCAAGACTGAAGAAATGTCCCGATGTTGATCTCCTTGTGGCACAATCTCCGGCATAATCCGCATCGCAGTACCCATGAACTTGGTATTCCTTTGTTTTCTTGTATAGAATTCCAAAATTAATGGTGCCTTTGACATACCTTAGTATGCGTCTAACTGTATCAAGATGAGGCTTCTTTGGTTTACTCATGTATCGACTAACTACACCAACTGGGTAGGATATGTCCGGTCGAGTTAGTGTCAAATATATGAGACTACCGACAATTGTCGATACATGGTCACATCTTCCAGATCCTTCCCTTCATGTTCATGTAGCCTTATGTTGGGATCCATAGGAGTGGCGATAGGTTTGCAATCAAGCATACCATACCTCTGAAGAAGATCCTTAGCATATTTCTGCTGACCTAGAAATATGCCTTCCCTTGTGCGCTCCACCTCAAGTCCAAGGAAATGTTTTAACTCTCCAAGTTCCTTCATTTGAAATCGAACAGAGAGATTTTCTCTTGTCCTTTGTATTTCCTCCAAATGGTCTCCAGTTATGATCAAGTCATCGACGTAGACTAGGACTATTGCTAGTCTTCCGTCATGGACTTTCACAAATAAGCTAGAGTCTGATGGAGCAACTTTAAAACCACTTTGTACAAGGAACTCACCAATTTTCCCGTACCATGCTCGTGGGGCTTGCTTCAATCCATAGAGAGCCTTCTTTAATTTGCAGACGTACTCGGGGTGAGCCTTGCTCTCAAATCCTCTAGGTTGTTCCATATAGATATCCTTGTCAAGCTCTCCATGTAGAAATGCATTTTTCACATCCATTTGCCATATCTTCCATGTCTTGCATGCAGCCAATGCAATTAAGACACGGACAGTTGTGCTCTTGGCACTGGGCTGAATGTTTCTTTGTAATCCAACCCATATTGTTGAGAGAAACCCCGGGCAACAAGTCGAGCTTTATACCTTTCAACCGAGCCATCTGGACGGGTCTTAACTTTATAAACCCACTTGCAAGATATGGGCTTTACATCCTTTGGTCTTGGCACTAAATCCCATGTCTGATTTTCATTTAGTGCTTTAATCTCTTCCTCCATTGCTTTTAACCATTGAGGGTTTTGTGTAGCATCTTCATATGAAGATGGCTCAGAAGGTATATTTTCCTCTACAATAGCAGCATTTGCATATTTCTTGTTAGGCTTGTGTTGCCTTGCCGTTCTCCGTGGTTCTTGTGAGGGTTCCACAAAATCCTTCTGTGGTTTAGGTTCCTTCAACAGATGACTGATGTATACCAGTCTTCCATGGACTTTTGACCTTTGTTGGTGGTTCTTCTTCATTTTTACTAGGTATCAGTGCTTCCTTCTCAACTTTTTCCATCTCTTCTCCTTTTCTTTAGACTCTTCTGGAGTCTCCTCCAAGTCATGAGAATCTAGTATCTCAATCTTTTCGGGCGTCCACCATGCAGATGCTTCATCAAATACGACATTTCTTGAAGTGTGGCATTTTCCTGTGGTTGGATCACAGCACCTCCAACCCTTCCGTTCGTCATCATAACCAACAAAGATGCATCTGATGGCCTTCTTCCCAAACTTGCTTCTTAGATGATCCGGCACAAAACATAACAGACACATCCAAAAACTTTTAAATGACTTACTGCTGGCTTCTTCTTCCTGAGCATCTCATGAGGTGATTTGAAAACCCAATTTATCCTGTGGTAGCCTATTAATCACATAGGCTGCTGTCCTCATACACTCGGCCCAGAACCTTCCAGGAACATTCTTGGCATGGAGCATGCTTCGACAAGTTTCTGCAAGATGTCGATTCTTCCGTTCCGCCACCCCCATTTTGTTGTGGAGTATTAGGGCAAGTTAATTGCCTTCTTATTTTATTTTTCTGGAGATATGTAATGAACTCATTGGATAAATACTCTCTCCCATTATCAGTGCGTAGGCACTTAATTTTCTTGTTGAGTTCACCTTCAACCTTCTCCTTGAACTCTTGAAACTTTATAAAGGCCTCCGACTTTTCCTTCATAAAGTATACCCAGACATACCTTGAAAAATCATCAATAAAGGTAATCATGTACCTCATTCCTCCAATAGATGTCTGCTTGATTGGGCCGAATACATCCGAGTGTATGAGTTCCAACGCCGTCTTGGACCGATGCTCTGACTCCTTGTATGGCAATTGATGGGCCTTGCCATACTGACATCCAGCACAAACTGTGTCTGTACGAATCTCTATTAGAGGAAGCCCTTTCAACACTTGTCTTTCATCATCTCCTTTAATTTATTGTAATTCACATGGCCAAGGCGAGCATGCCAGAGATCACCATTCTCATTTCTCCGAGCTTTGTCCACATATGCAGACTCAGCTGAGAGTACATAGACAGATTGTCGCCTTTGCCCTTCCATAATAGGTGCACCAACCACCATTACTCTTTTAAAAATAGCCACTTTATCTGGTCCAAAGAGAACATACTTTCCTTCCGCTGTCAATTGTGGAACTGACAGCAAATTCTTCTTCAAGCCTGGAACATGATAAACCTTCTCGAGTTGGAGTTGATGAGGGCCATACCTTGGGATGATAGTGTTCCCAACATGAGAGATAGGAAGTCTTGAGTTGTCAGCAGTCAAGACCACTCTTTTTCCTTTATAGTCAGTCATATCCTTCAGTTTCTTGCCATCACTTGTCATATGATTGGAACATCCAGAATCAATGATCCAATCCTCCTTATAGTTTAAGTCTTGGCCTGTGGTTGCTGCAAAAGCATTGGCCTCCATGCCCTCTTTCAACTTATCTTCATCAATCTCTATAGAAAACCCAGCTTCAGCATCCCACTCATCATCACTGTTAGGTACTTTCTATCTCTTTTTTCTCCATTGAGGTCGTGGCCATATTCCCTTCAAAACGCCTCCTTGGCAATCGACAATCTCGAGCAAAATGACCCTTCTTACCACAGTTGTAGCATCCATTATTTTGCTTCTTGACTTGTCGATCTTCCCTTCTCCCTTGTCTCCCCCTGAGAGGTTGCTCCTTTCTCTTTCGTGAGTTTTGCCACCTTCTGTCTGTCTTAGTTTAAACCTTCCTTGTCCTCGTGGTGAAAACTTCTTTTTGTTTACAAAGAGTGCTTCCTCCTCTTCCTTTATAGAAATATTTCCCATCTGCTTAGCTAGCTCCTCCTGATTAGCCAGCAGATTTTCTAGCTCCACTAGTGATGGTTGAGTAGGCCAGCCCCTCACTGCGGCAATAAACCCATTATATTCGGGTCTAAGGCCGTGAATGATTATTCTCTTCATGCGGGCCTCACTCACTTTTCTCCTCTAGCTCGAGTTGTGATATCTCTCGACAAATAGACTTAACCTTAGAGAAGTATTGAGAAATTGTCATATTGCCTTGAGAGATACCTGATAGCTCATTCTCGAGTAGTTGGAGACGTGCTTCATTCTTCTTAGAGAACAATTTACCCAAGTCTCCCAGGCCGCTTTTGGAGTCTCAGCGTCTCGTATACGCTCCACTAGGTCCTCCTCAATTGTTGTCTTCAGCACAAACATAGCTTTGCCAGCTTTGATGCGCCACTTCCGTAGGTCTTCCTCCCTTGATAGAGCCGGGGGCACTACTTCCGTGCCTGCAGTGATCTCCATAAGTCCTGACCTTGTAGATAGGACTCCATGCAGGTCTTCCAATAGCCATAGTTATGGCTATTGAGCTTTTGATCCAGATCCTGTGCTAAAGAGGTCTGACATGGTGATTGACGCCCTGTGTCAATAAGCTTCTGTGGTCCAGACCAATGAGCTTCACAGTCCCAGACTATGCACCACCAGAATCTCCTCTTAGCACCGATTGATGCACTGATCACGATAAGCACCCTGTGCTCACAAGAGCCTCCCCCTAATGACGGTCCCGGACCGTCGGCTCTGATACCAATTGTTAGAAAAGTGGTAGACCTAACACTCACA
>LFJQ01000478.1:0-26272 GCA_001182835.1 Oropetium thomaeum
ATGCATAATCATGCAAAATGGCGTGATGTGTTACTGCTGATTTGCACTGATCAACGTCTGGAAACACCGTACCCACATCAATGCAAGGATCAGCTACATCATATGAAAAAGCAGGGATATCATCATCGTCATCATGATCAGAGATTTCAATGTCAGGAGAATAATCAGAGTCATAATCAGAGTCAGATGATGCAGCTAGCTCAGAGTCGTAACTGCTATCACTAAGTGCAGCCAATGAATCACAGTCAGAATATGTGTCTTCCTCATCAACCCCTATAGCTTCATCATCATCATGCATACGTCCTTTTTTTAGCTCTCTTTGTACTCCTAGCTTTCCTTAGCTGCCTTACTCTCTACATGTTTTCTCATTTCTACTTCACTATGTGGCTCCAATGGCAGCTGCATAATAGGTACAGATGAAGTACTATGAATGTTTCTCACTCTAGGATGAAACATTCGTTTCGTCGGTGACGATTGCAATGGCCCCTCAAAATTAGATATTTCAGCATCAATGTGTGCTACTCCAATATCAACATTCAAAGTCAGCCACTCAGTCAATTGTTCATCAGACCTGATGTCAACATTATCATAGACAAGTGCGCGAGACAAAGAAATGTATTGGTTACTGCCCCAGTCATATTCTGCTCCTATGAACTTAACTAAATCGTCCAATGTAAATTTAGAAATATCAACCACTGTCCTTAAATTCTGGCTGCTGAAATATCGTCTTCGTCCATCATCTGACAAGCTGAAATACGCCTTCATTCTAACATCAACAGTCAAGTTGTTGTGATTCATCCTACAAATCACAACAAATTGACCATCATAAGCTAACGGATCTGCTAATCACTCTTTACATACATCTATTTTTAAGTTAACAAGAAAGATTGAAAGTACCTCACTGGTTCCTCCGGCGGACACATTTTAGTGCGCATCGTGCACCTGCTGCGTTGACTCCGCGCCGCTGGCTGTGTATAAGAACTCAGAGATGTGTATAAGAACTCAGGCTTCAGGGCGTGGTGCACCAGCGGCTCCGGCTTTTCATGTTGATTCATAAGAACCAATTAGCAAATGTCATAAGAATCAATTAGATTTTCTAGTTTGCTGTGGAAAGTGTATGCCTGTTGCATTGGTGTGATTTTTTTACCTGTGATTTTTTCTGAACTGCCCCTGTGTCACGCCTGAGATTGTCCTGAAGGCATCAGGCCATGTCGAGAAGTTTACTGACCTCATGGTTAAAGATGAGAAAACAGAAACATGCTACCGGGGCTGTACACTTGCAAAGAGAAGCTTGAGAAGGACCTTACCTTGCCCCAAGAGAAGGCTGATGAGTTCAAGCGTGTTCTTGCCAGGATGACCTCTCAGCAGAGAATCGCCCGAGCGCTCGCCAGCCGCCCGCCCGCGCTCCCGCGCCCGTGCGCTCCGCGCCCGCCTGCGCTCCCGCGCCCGCGTGCCTGCGCTCCCGCGCCCGCCCGCTCGCCCGCCTCCCGCGCGCCCGCCTCACCCGCGCGCCACGCCTGCTCGGCCGCCCGCACTGGATCTAGCCACCGGCCGCCGCTTGCCCGCCTCCCGCGCGCCACGCCCGCGGATCTAGCACCGGCCGGCCGCCCGAGAGACCGCCTGAGAGAAAGAGAGAGGCAGAAAGAATCCAGAAAGGAGGAAGGGAGCTGGGGCGGGTAGTTAGAGTTACGTAGGGGTAGTTTAGACATTTATAATATGGTTTATTTACTACATAATTTTTTTAATTCTAAAACCTAACAGAAGAAAACGGCACAATAGAACAGGGTCAGACGACAGCTTCGTTTTTGAAAAGTAGGGTCAAATCCGCGAAATCTGAAAAACAGGGTCAAATGCGCAAAGCGTTCTGAAAACAGGGTCAAATGAGCAATTCCCCCAAATTCTATCTGTACTCTCTTCAGTTCACAGCATCTAGTTGCAAACAGATAACCAGAATTCGTTCGCATAATTACTTCTTACTGGCTTCTATTAGAGTTGTTTCTGTGGGCAGTCCTACTTGGTTAATTTGTCGATGTTAAGGGAAATTGAAAGGTCATTCTGACCATCTATTAGTGTTGTTTCTGTGGCAGTCCTATTTGGTTAATTTCTCGATGTTGAGTGAAATTGAAAGGTCATTCGAAACCTAATGAATAGGAGCACAAAGGTTTAATCTAGATTTGTAGCCCTTTGAGTTTCGCAATCTAGCTTTAGTCATGTCAAGTAGGAGTTAATGGCAAAATATAAATATTTGTGTCTCCGACAAAAGCTATCCTTTATTTCACAGTTTAGACTGTACAATCTGAAAGGAAACAAACAGAGCCTTAAATCAAAATTGTAGCGGAACTTGTTGCCGCAGGCATTGCACGGCATTTTCATTAGTAGCACATCATATATATTTTTGTAATCATAGGTGCAAAACTCATGGAGGCAGAGGCACTATGAATGTTTTCTCCTCTCTTGCTAGTATTTAAAGGAACATGGAGAGTTGTTTTACAATTCTGCTCCATTAGAGGAGCTAGAGCAAGTTTTTTTGAGTAGCCAGAGTTTAATCAAACCAGGCTCCAAATCGAACTGACCCTCAGACACTGTCTCATCTATATGTTAACTTTGTCTTGATAATTCCCAAATGAGCCTGCAGTTACGTTGCTCGCTCCGCAGTAAACGCCACACAGAGCTTGCCTAGAAAAGAGACGTATAGATAGATGAGACTCAGAGTTTTTCCCAGAGGGCCGGGGCATTCCTTTCATCAAATTCAAGGAGCGTGAGACTCACGGGTCAATGCGAGGACAATTAACAGAACCGAAACCAGGTCTAAACCAGAACCGCTCACACCAAACAACCGGCCGGCGGACCTGATCAATCCGAATTGGCACGTTACAATCATGTTTCATATCCCTGCACTGCACTGGTACTTGCGGCCTGCGACGCATTCGTTTTTTCTTTTTTTTTTTTTTGTTCAATTTGGTGTAGCTCGATTGAGATCAGGTAACCACCCTCGTCATGGCCTCGTGTGATGGATTAGTATAGTACTACTACTAAGCAATCCGTAAAGTAATTACTCCGTGTTTAAAATACTGTCCGCCTTGCGTGTTGAAAAGTATAGATAGAGTCGACGACGACTGACTCGGGCCAAACAAACACTTCACTCCCACTGGCTGCTGCCACTCTCATCTCACTACGGGCTACGGCCATATCCAGTCACGCGCGCGACCAACGCACCGAGGCTTTCCACGTGTCGGCTCAAGGACGCACCAGAGGCCTTCGAGGAAGCTTCCTCCGCCCTCCGGTCGTCGTCTCCGCCACCACGCACCACGGTAGTAGTATAAGATAAGATGGGGACGCCCGACGCCCGTGCAGGTCAAGAAGAACACGTTCCCGGGTTGAACCAGGCTCTCCCCACTCCAAGCAAGCACGCGCATGGGCAATCTCGTCTCGCAGTGCGCCGCGGGCGGCGGCGGCGGCGCGCGGCCGCTGGTCGTCGGGCCGGACGGCGGCAGGTCGTGGCCGGAGGACGGCACGGGGGTCGCCGAGCTGATGATCGACGCGCCGGGCCACGTCGTGGCCCGCGCCGCGGACGTCGTGAAGGAGCGGCGGGCGCGGGCGATGGCGGCCGACGAGCTCCTGCGCGCCGGCGAGGCGTACCTCCTGTTGCCGGCCGCGCGGGCAGGGGCGCGCCTGGGTGACCGGGAGGTCGAGGCCGTCGCGCGGCTCGTGTCGTCGGGGAAGAAGAAATCGAGGACCGGCGGCGGCAAGAGGGGTCGTCCCGGCGGTGAGCGGTGACCGTGATGAAGACGAGGGGCAGTAGTTGCCGTTGACGCTGGGTGCGATGCGAAACGGGCCCTTGTTGTCGTCCATGGGCTTGGACCCAGGCAGTGGAGGCCCGTCCTGGATACCATCTACGAGGCTTAGCTGCTTTGCAAAGTCGAAAAAAAAATGCTCGAGTTGTTCTAGTTGTAGGATAGGATCGAATAGGACATCCAATTCTTTCATTCGTTGTTTTCCTTTCCGTCCAATCGGTGAGGATGGATGGAGAAGGTGTATGTACATCGTCTTGTGAATATATTTGGTAGGCTATTCCTTTCAAACTTATTAAGGAAAAGGAACGTGAGATGAGACTTTGTTTTTTAAATATAATCACAATTAATTTTAATCATTAACTTTGATCATTAATTTTATTAAAAAAAGTTATAAAAATATTATATATTTTATTATGAGTTAATTTATTATTAAATATTTTTAAAATATAATTTTTTTATTTATTATATTCAAACAAAATTTTTAAATAAGACGAATGGCTAAAGTCTGTTTGATTTATGGGATCAACTAGCTATAGATCTAGCCGGGTGTTTGCAATTCGTGATGAGCATCGATAGATCTAGGGGTAAAGAGGTGAGAAGACGGGGTACCTTCGAGTCGTGGAGTCGAGGACGAGGAGGCCATAGCGGCGTAGTCCGTCGACGGTGATGACGGCGTGGCGCAGTGTAGGCAGTGAGGTCCAGCGCTGATGAACGACGTCGCTGGCACTTCCCGCCGCTACAACGCTCCCTTGGGATCGACTTAGGGTTAGGGTTTGTCAGTGGGGTGTGTTAGCGGCACGATGAACCTCGTACCGTGTGCCTGCGGCCCCCCACCTCCCTTTATATGCGCTGCGCGATGGGGGCCCACCAACCACGGTTCGGTTGGGCGCCCCCGATCAGGGCGCGAGTTCGAGACCAAGTTGGCCTATGGGCCAAATCGGGTGGAGATCAATCCAACATTCTCCCCCTCGATCTCAACTTCTATATTTCCCTATTACATCATAGATTGGCGCATAGAGCATGCCGTGTCATAACAGTCTGAGTACTATTTGACTAACAACCACAATACGCATATCCATTTTGAAATAAGATTATTACTGGGCCCTCATTGTCCAGGAACCATAGGCTTTTCAACAATCCCATGCCGGCTACATGTTCTATAAACAAATTGGGTGGTAAGCCTTTTGTAAGCGAATCCACAATCATTTTCTCTGTACTTATGTGCTCGAGAACAATGGTATGATTCTTGACTTTCTCCTTCACAACATAAAACTTCATGTCAATATGTTTGGCAGCTTTACTTGACTTCTTGTTGTGAACATAATATACTATTTGCTCATTGTCGCAGTATAACTTAAGTGGTCTCTCAATGCTCTCTACCACTTTCAACCCGGGAATGAATTTCTTCAACCAATTCATCTGCCCCGATGCCTCATAATATGCTACAAATTCGGCATACATTGTGGAAGATGTAGTGACGGTTTGTTTTGAGCTACTTCATGATATAGCTTCCCCTGCGAGAGTGAACACATAACCAGACGTGGACTTACATTCAGCTCCTGTAAAATCTGAATTTGAATATCCCGTTATTTCTAGGGAATCAGATCTTCTATATGTAAGCATGAGGTCTTTCGTGCCTTGCACACAGCGCAAAGCTTTCTTTACCATTCTCCGGTGTTCTATTCCTGGATTACTCTGAAATCTGTCAAGTACCCCGGTAATAAATGACAAGTCAGGGCGTGTACATACTTGAGCATACTGTAAGCTTCCGACAGCTGAAACACATGGAACTGCTTTCATTTGATCGATCTCATATTGGTTCCTGGACATTGAAATTCCCTAAATTTATCGCCCTTGATTATAGGAGCAGGTGAAGGCTTACATTTGTGGACATTATATTTCTTTAGAACCTTTTCCAAATATGCACACTACGATAGGCCTAAACCCCTTTATTTCTATCTCGGTGAATTTCAATTCCTAAAATGAATGAAGCTTCACCAATATCTTTGATATCAAAATTTGAGGACAAGAATTTCTTTGTCTCTAGTAAAAGATTGACATCACTAATAGCAAGTAGGATATCATCCACATACAAGATCAGAAAAATGAATTTTCTATTTTTAAACTTTAGGTAAACGCAATTTTCCTCAATATTTGCCATAAACCCAAATTACTTAATCGTTCCATCGAACTTTAAATACCACTGTCTATAGGCCTATTTTTAATCCATAGATGGATTTCTTCAGACGGCATCCCATATGTTTTTTTTCCTTCTATGACAAACACTTAGGTTGTGCCATATATACATTCTCATCTAGATCCCCATTGATAAAAGCTGTCTTTACATCCGTCTGATGTAATTCCAAATTAAATGCGCCACTAGCGCCATTATGATTCTTAAAGAATACTTACATGAGACTGGAGAAAATGTCTCATTATAATCTATTCCTTCTCTTTGTGTGAAACCTTTTGCCATAGGTCGTGCTTTGACTTATCTATATTTTCTTTGGAGTCATATTTAGTTTTATAGACCCATTTACAGCCTACTGTTTTGGCTTCTTTAGGAATTATTTCTAAGTCCCAAACACGGTTTGCACTCATTGATTTCATTTCATCCTCCATGGCTTCCGGCCACTTAGATGAGTGAGTGCTTCTCATGGCTTCTTCAATGAGGTGGGATCATCCTCATTCACACATTCTTCACTGACATAGACTTCATAGTCATCAGGAATAGCCAATCTCCTGACTCTTTGGGATCTTCTAGGAGCCTCAATATTTGGCACTTGTTGCACATGGGGCTGTTGTGGTTCTCCTCATGAGTGACAGTCTGTTCTATAGGATCCTGAATGACAGGATCCTCATGTTCATTTATTATCACCATGGGCGAGCTTGCAATAGGCTCTACAACAACGGTGTCTTGCACTGTTGGAGTAGTAGCAACTAGCAGCATGAAAAATGGTTTCTGCACCATTGGAGTGGGCACATGTACCCGCTTCTCCTCAAGGTTAATCTCTCGTGCACTCATGCTCCCCCTGATCATGGCACTTTCCAAGAACACTGCGTGTCTTGTTTCTACAAATTTCGTGTGTCTCTCAGGACAATAGAAGCGATAGACTTTAGACTTATCTAGGTAACCAATAAAGTGACAACTCACTGTCTTGGAACTAATTTTCCAATATTTGGGTTAAAAATTTTAGCCTTAGCTGGACAATCCCATACCCGAAGATAGTGGATTGAAGATTCTTTGTCTGTCCACAACTCATACGGTGTTTTGGGCATAGACTTACTTGGTACTTGATTAAGAATGTGAATGGAAGTTTTTAATGCCTCCATCCACAGACTAATCGGCAAATCAGTGTAGCTTATCATACTTCTCACCATGTCTATTAAGGTACGGTTGCGTCTTTCAGCTACTCCATTTTGCTGAGGCTTGGCCGATGTAGAATACTGGGCTACTATGCCATTTTTCTGTAAAAACCTTGCAAAGGGTCTAGGAACTTGG
This sequence comes from Oropetium thomaeum, assembly GCA_001182835.1. Lineage (NCBI taxonomy): Eukaryota > Viridiplantae > Streptophyta > Magnoliopsida > Poales > Poaceae > Oropetium > Oropetium thomaeum. Next base: position 7,297 of record LFJQ01000478.1, read on the forward strand.
CCATATGGGGTATGTCAACCGTAGTACTCTTCCCCGATCGGATCTTACGATGTTAATTTTTAAGCCGTGTTGGTTCTCTACTTCAGCCTTGAATATTTTAAATTTATCCAAAGCTTCCGACCTCTCCTTAACAGGATATAAATACCAATAACGCAAATAATCATCTGTGAATGTTATGAAAGAATCATAACCATCCACACTTTTCATAGGGAATGGACCACATATATCTATGTGAATTATTTCTAAAATCCCTACGCTTCGTTTGACGTCTTTCTTTATTTTCTTCACATATTTGCCTTTAATGCAATCATGCATTGTTCTAAATCTGAAAATTCCAATGGCGGAAGAATTGACTTATTAATGAGTCCTTCTATCCTCCCCCTCAAAATATGGCCTAAACGACAATGCCATAATTTCGAAGAGACATCATTAATTCTCTTCCACTTATTATTCACATTCACAGACGAAGAGTTATTTTTATCAGTGCTCACAACATTTACATTCTCACAAAGTGATAATAAATAAAGCTTATCTTGTCGGAAGGCAAGACCAACACAATTATTATCAAATATAATTTGACATTTTCTGTCACCAAAATGAAAACCATATTCATGATCATTCAAAATTGAGACGCTTATTAAATTTATACTCAAAGAGGGTACATAAAGGACATCTCTAAGCTTAAGTACAAAACCATCATGTAAAACTAATGAAAGATCTACAATGGCTTCAACTTGAGCTTCGACTCCACTTGCGACTTTAATTGCCCTTTCTCCTCTTTGTAGGACCCTCTTCGTTGTGACCCCCCAGCTCTTTCACCTGATTCTTCAGTTAATGGATGCAGTTTCTCTTCAGATGCCCCTTTTTCTTGCAATAGTGGCAGACATCCTTGTCAACTTCCATCTCATGCTGGTGATTGTTCTGGGGAGCCTTTCCCTTAGAAGAGGAGCTGCCATCCCACTAAAGTCTCCCTTTTTTTTTTCTCGAAAACGCAGGAGAGCTGCGCTTCATTATATTAAGAAGATAAATGGGATAAGAACCCAGTACAACTCACACCAACCCACACACCGAGTTACAGACTTAGAATCGCGCCTGTGCTGTATTTTAACACGACCAACACACACTGTCAAGAGCTAATCTCCAGGGAGGGGCGCTGTCAGGGTACGTAGGCCTCGCGCGCCAGCCAACATCCAAAGCCTTCGCTCTTCTGCTGCCACTACTAAAGCATGAGCAAGATTAGGCGTACCACCTTCAAAGACACATCTATTTCTGTGATTCCACAGAGTCCAAGCCCCCAGAATGACAAGGGAATTGATCCCATCCTGATGCAAACCATTGGCTGCGCCGTTTAAACGCTCCCACCATGTATCAAAAGAGACAACATCCTGATGTGGAGATAGGCTTTGAAGGTTAACTTGGTGTAGCATATGGAACCAAAATTGTCTGGAAAACACACAAGCGACCAAAAGGTGATCAATTGATTCTTCCTCTTGATCACATAAGGGACAAACCTCAGGATGAGGTAATCCATGCCTTGCCAACCTATCTGCAGTCCAGCAGCGCTTGTGTGCTGCCAACCACATGAAGAAACCGGCATTTAGGTGGCGCCCAAGACTTCCAAATCCGCTCCCATGGACCAAAATGTATGGAACCCAAAAATAGCCATCATATGCTGATTTAGTAGAATACTGTCCATTAGGAGCAAGCTGCCACATGTGAGTGTCTTCCAACTCAGGTTGTAAGGCCATATCTTCAACTATATCCCACAGTTGCAAAAACTCCATCAAGACGCCCACTGTGAGGGCTCCTATAATATCTGAGATCCAAGCTCGATTAGTGAGAGCCTCCTTGACTGTGCGGCATTTTTTTCTTCTCTTTGGTATGGCAGCAAGGAGGCGAGGTGCTAGCTCCTGAACACTTTTACCATGCAGCCAGCGATCAGTCCAAAAAAGGGTGCGTTCTCCATTACCGACCTCTGTCGCCATGGCAGCTGAGACAAAAGCGCGCACCTGATCAGGGACTTGGACAGGGAGGTTAGACCATGGTCGGTTTGGTTCAGTTTTTTGCAGCCAGAGCCAGCGTACCCTGAGAGCCCAGCTTAATCTTGTCAAGTCTGATATTCCAAGGCCGCCAAGTTCAATTGGTCGACAAACTGTACCCCAAGCAATAAGACAGTGACCTCCTTTCACCTCCTTGCATCCTTTCCAAAGGTATCCACGTTGTACTTTCTCCACTGCTTTAATGGCCCATTGTGGGAGGTCAACGGCCATAACAGTGTAGATAAGAGTTGAAGTCATAACAAATTGGACATGTATTCTTCGACCAGCACGAGTCAATAGATCCGCCTTCCAGCTAGGGAGTAAGTCAGCAATACGATCAACAATAGGTCGTACTTGTTCCCTTGATAGTTTCCTTAGGGAGAGGGGTAAGCCTAGGTACTTACATGGGAATTCCCCAAGCTCACACGGAGGAGTTGTTGAACTGTCACAATTTCCTGCTCACGACACTGAATTGGGAACACATTGCTTTTTTGCAGGTTAGTCTTCAGTCCTGAAGACTCTCCAAAAATCTGTAGCAGTTCCAAGGTGATTTCAATATCAGCAGCCTCCGGACGAAGAAAAAGAACCACATCATCCGCATAAAGAGAGATCCGATGTTGTAGAGCACGCCGTGATAGAGGTTGTAGCAAACCCAACTCAGCAGCCTTGGAGAACATGTGCCCAAGGACATCCATAACTAGGATGAATAGCATGGGTGACAAGGGATCTCCCTGCCTCAGCCCTCTTTGGTGTGTAATCATGTCTCCAGGTATTCCATTTAGAAGAATTTGAGTGGATGATGAGGCTAATAACCCACTGATTATGTCTCTCCAGATTTGACCAAAACCCAGATGTTGGAGCACTTCAATCAGAAAAGGCCACGCGACTGAATCAAAAGCCTTGGATATATCAAGCTTCAAAAGAATACGTGGCTGCTGTTGTTGGTGAAGGAAGCGTGCCGTCTGTTGTACTAGCATAAAATTGTCTTGTATAAAGCGGCCCCTTATGAAGGCACTCTGATTGGGTGACACCAATTCTTGCAGGCGATCAGCGAGTCTATTTGCCAATAACTTAGTTATAAGCTTGGCAAAGCTATGAACCAAGCTGATCGGCCCGGTAATCCTTCGGTTGCTCAGCCTCATCTTTCTTTGGGATAAGAGTAATAAAGGCAGTATTTAGCATATGAAAACCCATGAACTTTCTGCTCCAAATGCTGAAACCGCAGCCATGACATCCTCCTTGATTATCTGCCAGCAGGTCTTATAGAAGCGACCGGTAAACCCATCTGGGCCAGGAGCTTTGTCAGGAGGCAGCCTTTTAACTGTTGCCCACACTTCCTCTTCTATGAAGGGCACTTCAAGGTCATCCAGATTATGATTTTGGATACCCAAATGATCAAGATGCAAAGAGTGCTCCCTGATCAGATTTGTCCCAGCAGATTTTCATAGAATTCGTTAACAATTTTAGCCTTGTCCTCATGCCTTGTATATACCTCGCCATCCGAGACTATTTTTGCAATAAAATTCTTTCGCTTCCGGTGTCGTGCATGAAGGTGAAACAGCTTAGTGTTCGCATCTCCCTCACGCAACCACCCAATGCGCGACCTGAGGCGAGCGATGGTACGTTTCAGGGATGCAAGAGCCAGATTATGCTTCTTGAGATTATTTCTCAGCCATGTCTCTTCAGAGGAGAGAGTTCGGCTGTCATTAGCGATCTCAAGCTGGTGCAAAATTTCCCTAGCCACACCTAGTTGAGAGTTGACATGCCCTACTGATTTTTCACTCCAACTTTGAAGTCTCCGTGTCACCGCTTTGAATTTACTTTCCAGGGTACTGAAGGGACAATTTCCAGGTGAAACTGGAGCCCATGCACTGGCCACTGTCTCATAAAACCCCTCTAATTTAGGCCAAAAAGCTTCAAAATGAAAGCGTCTCCGTCCTGCTTTGTTATCATGAAGACCAAGGAGCATAGGACAGTGGTCAGAATCATCGGAAGACATGCTTTGAAGCAAACAGTCATGAAACAAATCCTCCCAATCCACAGAACAGAGAACTCTATCCAACTTCACCAAGGTAGGGGCGACCTGCTGATTTGACCAAGTAAACTTCCTACCATGCATAGGAATTTCTTTGAGAGTGAGATCTTCAATCAGCCTCCTAAAGCGATCCATCATTGCTCGATTCAGGTTGTTGTTATTCTTGTCTTCATCCTTATAAATCATATTGAAATCGCCTACTAGAACCCATGGTCCAGAACAGGCAACACGAACATCACGCAACTCCTGTAGAAACTGAATTTTATTATCAGTTCCTTGCGGCCCATATACACAAGTTAGCCACCAAGATGGACCATCAACCGAGGAGAACTGAACTGATACACTATGGTTGCCCACATGATTTGCTCCAGTAACACCAATATGTCGTCGCCAAGCAACCAGAATACCACCACTAGCGCCCACAGCAGGCAGCTCAACAAAGTCAGTAAACTCTGAACCAAGAGCAGATAAGAGCAGCCGGCGAGAAAAAACAGCAATCTTTGTTTCCTGTAGACAAATAATATCTGACCGAGAAGAATCTAAAAGAGTGCGTAGTGAGTCTTGTCGAGCTGAAGAGTTAAGACCTCGCACATTCCAGATTAGGATTTTTGAAGGATCCATTAAACACACAAAAAATATTTCGACCAGAGAGCATAATAAAAACTCAGACCACAATTGGTTCCCCATCATCCTGAACAAAACTTCAGGAATGGCCCAATTGAAGAGAGCAGCCAGGGCATGCACATGTGAGTCAGAGAGTGGGTGCTGAAAGAGCTTGGCATATTCATCCTGGGCTTGTTGGTCAATACCGCCCTGATCGTCAATGATGTTCAAGGACCGCATGACTTTCTTCCTGGATCTTTTTTCTAGCTCTCCAAGCTGAAGTTCAGGTTTAACACCAGCAATACGACGACTACGTCGTGGAGTTTGTCCCGGAGGCAGCTCCTTGGCACGGCGGCGTTTGCTAGTGGTCGTCACTGGCAGCAAAGCAGCTGCATGTTTCTTAATTTTGCTGATGAATTCCTCCCGAGCGAGTGGAGGCGGAGTGGAATGCGCCGCAAGCGGAGTCACAAGAGGGACTGCGACACTTGCAGCAGCAGTTGATGTTGCCGGAGTCGGAGTAGGGGACAGAGCTTCAACTTCTGCTGTTGTTTCTAACCCATCAGCAGACGGAGCCGGAGACAAAGTAATCATTGCGAGCTCTTGAGCCAAGGACTGAGCCTGCGCTACCACATCCTTAGTTTGTTCTGAAGATGCTAGCTGAAGACGAGTACCTCGCCGTCTTGAGGAAACTTTTGAGAAAGTCAGAGTCCCAGCTTCCTGTACTACAGCAGACGGTGTTGGTGACCGAAGTTCAGAGAATATTGGCAAGGTCGTGGGCGAGCTAGACAAATGTGGAGAGCTTGGTGAGGCCGGTAAGCATGGGGAAGACCCATCCGTTGCCTCACCCTTGCCCGATAACTCTTCAACAATTGGTCCAAGTGAGCACTGATCCGGCCCAGGAAGGCTGCCCAGTTCCATCGCTTCGAACAGTACATTGCAGCCCAACTCAGATCCACCAAAATCATCAAAACTTCCAACGAAGGAGACGCCACTGAAGGATCCGTTGCTTCTGAGGACAGGTCAGCCGCCTTCCCCTCCTCAAGGCATGGTGAAATTAATTCCGGGACAACCCCTCGAAGGCAGGAGACGGCGGGCTTTCACTTGGGTTTGCAGCTTCTTTATCAAGCCGCCTAGGAGATCGAAGCGACAGGAGTGATGACGGGGTGGCTGCCTCGTGCGCTGCAACTGAAGGTCCCAACCGTTCCTTGGCGGAGCGGCGCCTAGATGGGCCCACATCACCATCACCGTTGCCGCCGGCGTGGGGTGGCGGTGGAGGTGGTGGTGGGGGCGAACGAAACCGGCGGCGTTGGCGAGAACGATAATCTTCTTCGGTGTCTCCTCTAGGCGAGCTTGGCGGAGTAGGAGGCGTCAGATTAGTCCCGAGAGCCACTGTAGAACGCAGCTCGATCGGATATGACAGCACCCTTTTGACCGGGGGCTCCTCTTCAATGGCGGACAGCGGTTCAGCCACCCAGAGCTCCTTGAAACGTGGCAAAGCTGCCAAATCCGAGCACCAAGCTGAGCATCGAAAGCAAGACAAATCTCGCAGCTCCACTGTTCTGGGTGCACATCTGCAACCCAGGCATGGGGGTTCAGGAGTTGCTTCACAGTATCAACTTCCCAAACGTGAGCCGGAATGCCGCGCAGCTCAATGTCAACCAGCGTCGGCAGAGCATGACCAGTAGCGCCAGTCAACCGTGTCCATTTTTTGCACAGGAGGTTGAAAGATGTAGAGCGTAGAGGTTGTGGCAATCCCACAAGTCTGTCTACTGAGGGGATATCAGGCAGAACGAGGAGGTAGCTTGCCGACGACGCCTGACGGAGGACAAGTGTACTCGCCTCGACATCAATCTTTGCAGCAAGCACCGCCGCCACTGCTTCAGAAGTAGCGAGGGGGCCATCAGCAATAACAGTGATGATTACGGCACGTAAAAGGTCTTCTTCCGCCTGACTAATGCGATCAGACCAGTCGATGATGCATGACGGAAAAATAGACGCTTCAGTGATCGCCGTCTGTAACTCCGACGACCCATCCACCGAAGGAGGATCAGCCTGCGGAGGAGCAGAACTTGAATGATCGCGCCTCCGACGATTGCGCGGTCTCCGCCTTCGACGAGGGCGCCTAGCCCCTTGTCCTTCCTCAGCAACCATGACAGGCTCTTGCAGAGAACCGCCAGCCAAAGTTAGCACAGGGGGGGACTGCAAGATCATGACTGTCTCCGGTGCTGCTGCAGGCGAGATACGCCGCCAGACCGCCACCCGACCCTTCTGAGAGAAACGGGGCAACGCATCGCTGCTTCCTCCACTCGACCCAGGGCAAGCATAAGAATGATGACCAGGGGAGCGGCACCGGAAGCAGCGGGTCGCTTGTCGGCAATGAGCAGCAGTATGTGCCGGAGAGAAACAATTGAAGCACTTCCCGACGAGGTCCGCCGGAACCTGACGTCGAGGGCGCACTGACGCACGCCGCAGCTTGCGCGACCTTCGAGACTCAACTTTCTGCCAGCCACTGTCAGCACGGCGAGGCCCTCGGCGTTGCAGGGTACCAAAAGGACGGTCGCCATCCACGCGCCGAAGGAGGATCCTGGGACCGTGGGGAGGAGCGCCTGCCGCCGCCGCGATCGTAGCACCTTCAGCGGAGGCAGCCAACGCTACGTCTCCAACAGCCATCACCACCTCGCGTGCTTCAGCGGCGGTCGCAGAGGTAGCAGTGGTGTTGAAGAGGACGACGTCCCGGTAGGAAGGCGAGGAGCCGCCAGAACCAGCAGGGCTCGAGGGACTGTCCTCTCCCACCGCTGGAATTTGGAGCGGCCCTGCGACACAAACGGCGCCGCCTGAGGAGACAAGGTGTGGGTGGAACCGGACGCCATGGAGGGAAGAGAGGCCGAGGCCGGAGTTGTGGCCGCCGGGACTAGGATAGTCGCCAGCGTGGGGCTGGTGGGAGGGGAGGCGTCGGGAGGAGAGGAGACGGGAGAGGGAAGGACGAGAGTCATCACTAAGGTCTCCCTTGTGGTCCAGCTTTCTTGTTATAGAAGCTTTTCTTCTGTTTCCTTGCACATGGTTGCATGGTTGACAGTGTCACCACGTGAGGACTTAAGTCTCTCCTCCTCTTGCACACACATAGCAATGAGCTTTTCTATTCCCCACTTATTTGGTTGTAGGTTATAGTTGACCACAAAGGTCTCAAATTCTTTTGGCAAGGAGGAAAAAATCAAATGGACTAAGAATTGATCCTCGATCTCTATGTCCATTGGCTTAAGCTTAGATGCCAAGTTGCTCATCTTAAGCATGTGCTGTCTCACACCTCCGCCATTATATTTCTCAATCACTAGCAACTTAATGATGGTACTAGCATATGTTTTGAAGAGCCAATGAACTGACTCTCCACCTTCCTAAGATACTCCACGATAGTGACACACTCTGGGATTGCTCCCCTGATATGATCCTCAATTGAGGACTTAATCACCAGTAAGCAATTGCGGTTCGAACTGATCCACTTAGAAGGATCAAGATCATACTTTATTCTAACTGGCGCATGGTCACGCTATCTAGCAGCGAACGCATCATTAGTTTCATTCTCCTTCCTTTCCATTCCTCTGGGATAGTAGGACACGAATCGGTAAGAGCTAGGTCAGCTTCGGACATCGCGAGTGCCACTTCAACCTTCTCTCTCCACACGCCATAGTTGCTCCCATTGAGCGGCGGAATGGAGGATATAAACATCATTGGGTTGTATCCTAAAAATTTTTTATTGATGGTGAGGACAAAAATAACAAAAGTTACATGTTTTAATTTAACGTTGGTCAAAATAAAACATTTTGTCTACATTAACTCTATCTCACCGTTGGGCCGAAATAGAATCAATGCACAAAACTAATAAAATGAATTATGCAATAGCTATCATCAACGTTGGTAAAAAAAATAGCAACATCATAATTAATTCGCTGTTTCTAGTTAAATTTTCCTGTTGGTTCCAATTTAATTAGAAAATTATTAATAATATTGCAGCGGAAACATGATTAAGCTATTTTTCAGAAACATTAAATTAATCATCTAGCCTCTGCAAAAATTATCCCGTTGGTTCAAATCTTAACTGAGGTCAATTCTGTAATTTAAATCATCAAATTTGCTTCTGAAAACAATAAGCAAAAAATTAGAATTTTAAACTGGGACAATTTGGGCCAACTTCCGACCGACGCGGCCCGTAGGCACTGCCTGCTCATGCGGCGCATCCGTGGCTCGTCAAAAGGCGCATGGCCCGTGAACGGCCTCGGCACGACTGGCCGCGCGCGGCCCAGCTTGGCGCTCGTGGCCTAGCAAGGGCGCACCCTGCCTGGAACGCCGCCAGCCATCAATCTCAATCGGACGGCTGGCTGACGATTTCGGGCAGAGTAAAACTGTCGAGCCGCGCCCCTCCCAAAACCCTACCTCATTTCTCTCCCTTTCCACTCCTCTCTCTTCCACCGAACACAACGGCGACCGGAGAAGGTGGTGGCGCCGCCGCAGGCCCTTTCACCGACGAGCGTGCTGCCGTCGAGCGGCCTCGTGTCGGCACCCTGCAGCGCGGCAGCGCTCGCGCGACGGTCCATGGCAGAACGCCGAGTGTCGTCCCGCTGGTGGCTCCCGCGCGCCGTCGTCGTTACGCCGACGATCGAGGACGGGGTGCAGGTGAGCTCCTCCCTTTTCGTTGACTAGGGATTTGGATTCGGTTTCTGATTCCCAGAGGCTAGATCTACACATTAGCATGGTTTGGTACCATTGTTTGATTTATGGGATCAACTAGTATAGATCTAGCCGGGTGTTTGCAATTCATGATGAGCATCGATAGATCTAGGGGTAGAGAGGTGAGAAGACGAGGTACCCTCGAGTCGTGGAGTCGAGGACGAGGAGGCCATAACTATGGAGTCCGTCAACGGTGATGGCGGCGTGGCGTAGTGTAGGCGGTGAGGTCCGACGCTGATGAACGGCGACGGTGGCGCTTCCAGCCGCTACAACGCTCCTTCAAATCGGCTTAGGGTTAGGGTTTGTCGATGGGGTGTGTTAGCGGCACGGTGAACCTCATACCGTGTGCCTATGACCCCCCACCTCCCTTTATATGCGCTGCGGATAGGAGTCCACCAATCATGGTTTGGTTGGGCGCCCCAGATTAGGGCACGAGTTCAGGTCCAAGTTGGCCACACCAGAGTCCAGAGGTAGTCCTGCGAGGAAGCTTCTTCCGGTCGTCTCCGTCACCAACAATAGAATGGGACGCCCATGCAAGAACACATCAACACACACCTCGAAAGCTCCTCTCTTCTCGCTAACTACAAGCAAATGCAATAGTACATTACATGCAAGACTACCAATCTCAATTTCCTGACAGCAAGGCACACCGTCACTCATGAACAGGAGCGCCTGTTCTGTTCCTCATCACAGTGCTGCCAGCGTATGCTTGATGATCCCACGGCCTTCATCCAGGACGAAGCTGTTGTCCCTGAAGTGCGCACTGGAGAAGAACGGCTTCAGGTCGTAGATCTCGTACTCTTGGGCCTGAAACAAAAAACAGAGGTACCAAATCAATCCAGCTGCGCACTCGCAAAACACAGCTCGGAGATAGGCATGGAAGCATGCACAAAGGGGTTTACCTTGTTCTTCAGGTCCTCCACTTTTACCTCGATATGAGTGAGGCGAGCGGTGGATCCTGACAAGATCTCTTCGAAGTGGAGCGCATCCTTGACCAGTGTGCGTAGGAGGAGCAAAAGCAATTCATTGTAATCCTTCTTAAACGTCATGTATTTCCTAAAATTCTGAGAGCAGAAAAAATTGTGTTTATATATTTGCAGGACTAATCGATGGCTCTAGAAAATCTAGGCTGCCTAGTAAAAGAGTCAAAAGTAAGTGGATAATCAAATACATCTACTTTGTGGCATTGGATAAAACAGTAGCCACCAAACAGTAAACATTTGGAAAAACTTACCTTTTGAAGTGCTTTCTGTACGCCAAATTTCTGAGTTGAAATGAAAGAGTCAAGCAAGACACGGATTGCCATGTCCACATCTTCCTGGACACATAGCTCCGTAAATGCATCCTTGCATTGCCTCCGACATTCGATAATAGATTCTATATGCCTTACTGCAATTGGGACCCCTTGACCATGCTGCAGAAACAGTTAGAAGCTACTTTACTTTCTCCTTTTACAAACGTTCCAGTTACAAAATACAGTCCACACGAAACCATATATTGAGACTTCAAAAGAATGTGAACTTACAGAAGACTCGCGTCGAAGCTCAGCATAAACGTGGCTAATCTTATCAAGGTCAGCATCATGTATTTTGGGAAATACATTCAGCTTAGCATAAGTATGTACTTTTTCAGCATGTCTTGAGAAAGGACCTGACAACATAACATTCTTTTAGATCCACAGAATAGAGTAAAGTTTCAGTTGAAAAAGCCAAAATACGTACATCTGGGTCAGCTTGTCTTGCAGCAGCCAGTGGATCATCATCCATATCAGATGCAACCCTATCTTCAAGGTTAGCGCCCTTTGGTTGGGATCTGGCATGGCTATCTACAACGAACCTTGCGAGCATTTCATCTGTAAATGGATCAACAATATCCTATATTTCACAATTAAATGTTCAGCACTGATTGACAACCAAACACTGGGCAAATATGACATATGAAATTAGATACAAACCTTAACCACACATAGGACATCAAAACGTGAAATAATGGGATCCGTCAGTTCAACATTCTGAGTGAATGTCTTGAGGAATCATACCTGTCAAATCGAGGACGATACATACACTCAGTAAATTTCTTCATAATAGGCATTGTATTATGTTTTATGCAAGGAACGGAAGTACCTTCCAGCTATTGGTTTGCTGCAGCAATAACACTACATCGAGCTTGAAGAGATGTCACAATTCCTGCCTTTGATATACTGATACTTTGTTGCTCCATGGCTTCATGGATACTTACTCTGGAATGATCAGAAGGGAACGACATGTTCAGTAAGATTGAAAGCACTAATACTAATAGGTGTTATTGCATCTCATACCTATCTTGGTCATTCATCTTGTCAATTCATCAATAAGGCATATGCCCCCTATCAGGCAAGAACCAATGCACCTCCCTCAAGTGTCCACTCTCGTGTGACTGGATCCTTATGAACTGCTGCAGTGAGCCAACAGCGGAGGCACCTTTTCCAGTTGTATATACAGCCCTGTGTCCTGTTTTCTCAACATACCTACAAGATGGCATCTTAATAAACTATCCTTAAGAAAATAAAGACAAATGACAATTTCATCCTTACTTGAGAACTGTGATTTTGCAGTGCCTGGATCACCTAGGAGGAGGACATTAATATCAACTTCTTAGGCGATGCTTTCCCTTCACGTTCTTCTCCTGTCCGCCAAACATAGCTAGTGCAATGGCTGTCTTAATATCTTCATGGCCATAAATGGATGGTGCAATTGACTTGACAATCTGTAGACATGCAGTAAAAAATTTAGCGTATAACAGGTAATAAACTTTGTGTTGTGAGTTTAAAGAGTCGAGCAACGAACCCTTTCTCAATCCGTGGATCCTTTGACAACTTCTCAATCTTGCCTTATCTCATCAGTTAGTTTGTATGCAGAAAAAAGATCTTGCTTTTTGCAACATAGTTTGCCTCCACCACTGTGGCAAAAACAGGGAAACATTCTTTGTATTCAAAGACAAGTCAAAGTGTTTGTATATATCCCAGTGATCTCCTGAAAATGATAAGTACAAAATGTCACTGTCTGATTTCAACACAATATCACGGTCTGACCTACTAAGGGGAAGGAGTTAAGTGAAGAAACTCACAATTTCCTCTCCTGGACGAGCACAATCAATCAGATCATTCAGAAGTATTACTTCCTTGTATCTGGGAAGCCTGCCAGCAGGAACAATTCCTGGGCTTTCCTGAAGAGTAAGTTTCTGGTATTCCTATATATTGTCTGCATTGAAAAGAGTCTGGTTGTCAGAGGGACTGAAATGGACTCAAAAAGAAAAAACAATGAGTACCACAAAACAACACAGAAGTTTCCAAAATTGTTTCAGATAACTTGCCTGCTCAACATTGACGGTGAATGGTCCTTTGGATTGGCATTCAGGACATGATCCAACTTTCACTTCAGTGTAAGAGTTTTGAAAAAAGGGCCTAGCACAGTTCCACATTTCCCCAAGTCATACTTCACCTGTTGCAACTGAGGGAATAACCCAGATCGTCGAGTAACAACACCACCAATTCGAATCATTGTGTTCAGATGGATTTGCCTACCAGAGGTGTAGAGAATAAGCACATGCAAATTAATCAAAAAGCTATGAATTACATGCAGTAGAAAATTTGCTTTTACCTGATATTGCGTATTTGGTCATAGACAGGAAGATTGGTTATTCTGACATAGATTTTTTGGTGAATGTTCATAATTCTGTGGAGATCAAAACAACATTTTGGCAACTCCCTCCATAACTTCTAGCACTGACTGAGGTGCATCAGCCAACCAGATCGCAATGTTCGGATGTATGTAAATAAATTGCTTGTAATCAATTTCTAAGCTGCATTTGTAGCTGCACAAAATTGTAAACAAAAGTTAGAGAAGTAAACATTTAATACTAGAAATTAAAACTATGACACTTTTTCTTCAAACAGTGAAATGTGGAGCAATAATACCTAAAACCATCTCATAATAACCGAACATACTCAATTCTCCCTGATCATTCTTGGATTCACATAAGTAAGAAGGAACTCTTTAAATTTCTTCGCAATGAAGCGCCGGACTTCATCTCTTGTGACCCACTCCTTAGTGTTGCCTTGCACACGGTACATGTTCATCTCATCTTCTTCATCAATTCATCCTGTAGACAGAGGACAATTTATCACTTGAAAGTTCGACAACCATTTAGCTTCATAACCTGATGCTTACTATCAATGGGTGACAAGCAAATGGGAGATTTAATTACAGACTAACTTTATTTAACTTAATATGCTAATACCTCATAGCCATCATCAGTCTGGTCAGTCATAGGCACATCACACCTGAGTATCCATGCTGTGACCGTCCAGGAGAACTAGTGTTGCACCATCTCCATCATCTTCACTACGTGGTGTTCTTGGACCACTAGGTGGTCTGAAACTAGCTCTGTGTCTCTTTGGACGCCTGAATTGTATCCTCATCTGTATCTGCAGCATTAAAGAGGCGGAAAAAAATTATGGCAAGGATCCAAATGCTGGCCTATGTTTCTATCATCAATACATAGTCACTTTAAAAACTAATATTTTATAACATCAGTTCAAAACAGTCAACTATCAAGACATGAGACTGAACTCAACTGTTAAAGTCATTCCACATAGCTAGCTCACTTAAGAGTTTGGACAAGCATATCGTTAACTGAAATAGTACATTTAACAATGAAGTCTATCAGAATAAATATTTATGAACAATTCCTATGTACTAAATTAAATATTAAATCGAATAATTAAACCGTAAGGTGTTGTAAGTCAAACTATCTATGCATTAAAGAAAAGATGAACTGTAAGCCAGAGACCAAAGATGGACCAAAACAGCACTCTGAACTCAATATTTATGGTAATTTAATCAATAGCACAATTTAAAGACTGAGTTCCTATATTTGTTGTAACATCCTTCAGAACGAAGAAATGTTGTCAAAGCCAGTACCTAGATCATCGAGCATCCGTGGTAACTTCCGGTCAGCTGCTGCACCGGTTCTTACATCTCTTGCATCAAGCTCTGCTTCCGCAGCCCTTCGATCAGCTATGATTTCATCAAGGTTCCTTTCATCCTCTAGTGAGTCATCTAAACCAACAGCCTCATACTGGTCATGCTCATCCATCCTTCGGTAATCACTACAAACATGGAAAAAAGGGGAACAAATATCAGTGAACGATTGAAAACTAAAAAGTTAGAAGGCATGTATATGTATCGCAGGTTTTTGTTAACTGAAGGTACTTGATTATTTATGAGTACCATTGTAAAATTAGATACTCGCTTTCGTGATACGTTTATTTATGAGTACCATTGTAAAATTAGATGCTTTCCTCATAGACTATGTAAAACCAAACAATAAGCTTTTTAACAAGTCATGAAAATCAGCTTTCTGAATATTTAAAAAGAAACTCCGAAACAAAGGAATCCCCACTAAACACTATTGTGCATTGAGGTAGAAAGATACTACTCGGCAAATATCTACTTAAATATGTAACACAATCATTACCAATTGCAAAGTTCAGAAACACATTAAGACCGGTCATGTGTTCAGTTCTCTACAAATTGAACAAAGAAAGAAGGTTAAGGGCAATAGAAAATGATAAAGTAGCATGGTCTTGCTCACTGCAATACTCTTGGGTGCAACACAACAGCAGCTTCTGTTTTTGATTAAAAAAAAAAGAAAACAGAATGCAGCCAATAAATTGACCATTTCGTCATATATGAATGGTGTAAATTTCCCATCCCTGAGGCCAATAATATACACTTCTCCGAAGCCGAGATTTCCATTCCCAACACCAAATCTCATATGTTTAATTACCCAATTAGTATCAATTTACCAGACCATGCGTCCTCAATTTCTTAACCAAACAAAATCCCACCTAAAATCAGACTAGAACCCCCCTAAAGGTCAGAGCTCCAGTCAGCTACAAAGTCGTCTTACTCGAGGTAGTTGTCGTTGTAGAGGTCCTCCCCTTCCTCGTCCTCCTCATCAGGAACCGCAGCGGCGGCGGGGTCGTCGTCCTCGGGGAGCACGTGCGGGTCGACCTCCGCCTCCCCGTCGTCGTCCGAGTAGGAGGACGGATCGGTGGCGCCGCGGCTGGTGGTGTTGGGCGGCAGCCGGTCGGTGCTGAACCCTGGCGACCCGGGCGTCGATGGCGGGTTGTTCTCCGAGTCATCCTGCACGAGAGCTCGGTCCACCGAGAATCAGTTAGTCAGTTCCAGCGCCGCGGAGCAGGGCGTGAGGAGAGGGGGAGAGGGCGTGGCTCGTTTACCATTCCGGCGGCGGAAGCGAAGCTTCAGGGGAAGTGGCGGGCGGCGAGGATCTGTTTAGCTCTCTGTGAGAGCGGACAGGGCGGGAGTCGGGTTTGAAGCGGCGTGGCGGCGTTAAGACAGGCGCGGGAATGGCGGGAAAATTTGGCGGCAACGAGCAACGCTTTCCCGCGCAGAAAGAGTAGACGGCAGACGGGCCCGCAGGCGGATCCGCGCCGTTCTGTTTTGTTCGGCTCTAGAAACAGAAACGGAGTCGATGTGAGCCCAATAGGACGGGAGTTCTGTACACCCGCCGTATAAAAATCTGCCTGGACCAGCGCGCCCCCACTCACATAAACCAGTTCTCGTGCCCGAGCAGAGAGAGATCGCATCTCCTCCTCCTGGATTCTGTTGTGTCGGCCGTCAAGCACGGCGGCGCGATGACAACAGAGACAGAAGCGGTGGCTCCTCCTCCTCCCAGCAGCTGGCCTCCGGCGTTGGCGGCTCGGTACACGCACGCGGTGTTGGTGGGGCGAGGCATGTTCGGCAAGGTGTGCGCTGCGTGGGACACCGCCGCCGAGCAGCTCGTCGCCGTGAAGCAGCTTAGCGTGAAGGCGGACGCCGAGTTCGTGGCGACAGGCCCGTGCGAGTTCGCGCAGGAGGTCTCGGCCCTGGAAGCGTGCCGCGGCCACCCGAAAGTCGTGAGGCTTCTGGACACCTTCGACTGCAGAGAGCACCGGTTCATCGTCACCGAGTTCGCCGGCCCGACGAAACTGCGGCGGTACGTGGATCGGCGGCGCGCCGAGGGCCGGCCGTTCCGCGAGGGCGAGGTGCGCGACGCCGTGGCGCAGATCCTCGCCGGCGTGACGTGTGCGCACCGCGCCGGCGTGGTGCTCAGGGAGGTCGTCCCGGAGAACGTCATCGTCGACGACGACGATCGGCAGCAGATGAAGAAGAAGACGACGACGACAAGGAGGAAGAAGAAGTGCAGCAGGTACACGCTGTGCGGCTTCAATGCCTCGGACCGGGCGGGATACGCCGCCCAGCAGGACGGCTCGGCGCAGCTGCTGGTGCCGAGCCCGTACGGCGCCGGAGTTCTTACTCGGCCCGACGTCGCCTACGACCAGCGCATCGACGCGTGGGTTGTCGGCTGCATCATGGCCGAGCTCCTCGCCGGCGCTGGCGCCTCCTTCTTCGGCGACGACGCTCTCCACCACCACCACCACTGTAACACCCTAATTCCAGGATTTAGAAGTTTAATAAAATCTTATGTAGACGTAGAGGTTTGCCTCAAATTTTTCTTAATTTCAAAAAGATTATTTTCTAAATAATTTAAATTGCTATAGAATAATAAGGTGATTGTGTATACATGCTGAGTAAATTGCATCAGGAGTTTATTTATTTGCTGAGTGTTACTTGATAGTTATTGAGAGTTTAGCTAAATTAATTCAGGATTAGAAAATAAAAAGAGAAACCTTTTTCTCCTCCTGGGCCAGCCAGCCAGCCTGTGGCCCAGCTAGCCGGCCGGCCCGCCCAATTCCCCAGCGCACCCGCCTCCGCGCCGGCCCCGCTCCGCTCGGCCCAGCCAGCAGCGCCCGCCCTGCTCCTCTTCCCCACCGAGCGCCGTACGGCTTCCAAAACCGCCGTCGCCGCCCATCTTCGTAACGCGTGCCATTAGGTCCCCCTACCCATTAAACGGGATCCCCGCTTCTCCCTCTCGCTTTTCCTCCACATCGGCGCCACCTCGCGAGCACAGGAGCCGCCGCGCGTCGCCACCGAACTCCCGCCATCGTGCACCATCGTCGCCGGCCGCCGTCGGTCATCGCTGGCGACAACCGACCCTGTGCCGATCTTCCGCTACCACGCCGCCTCCGTCACGCTTCGGATCGACGCGGTTGGTGCTCGGAATCGTCCCCGACCCGTCGCTGAACCTCCGCCGCCACTCGTCACTGTCGCCCGCCGCCACCGTCGGCCGATCGTCGTTGAGAAACCCTCCGTGAGGACCCTCGTACCCCGCTCTAGCTTTTAGTGCAACCTACGTTGAGAAACATGAACCGTAGCAGTAGATCGACGCGCGCCGCCCCCTCGCCGGCCATGGCGCCGCCGCTCGCCGCCGCCCCGCCACTGTCGAGCTGTCGCCGCGCGCACGCGTCGTCGGATCTAGATCCGACGGCTAACATTAGATCGGCGCCGCTCCAACTGCCGCGCGCCGTTGGATCTGAATCCGACGGTAGGGAATCAATCCCCACGCGCCGCGCCGTGAGCCGCGTCCATTAAACCGTGGACCGTGCTCGTTACTATAGCTAGACCCGGCTCACGAAGTTTACAATAAAAAATAATTCAATTAAAAAGAAAAATCATTCCAGCCGTGTATATTTTATAGTTAGGCCCCTATAGTTAGCGGTATTTACACAATAGTCCGTCAGTACTGTTTGTAGGGTTAGATTTAATTTTCTATAATTACGAATAGGTCCCTGATAGCTCTGTTTTTGGCAGATTAACCCCCTTAGCTTTAGAAGGTCGTAACTTTTGATTCCTAGCTCCGTTTTTAGCGGTTCTCGCGGCCACGTTCTCACCATTTCGAGTAGAATCTATTAGAATTGTTTGTTTACTATTTTGTACCTGTTTGATGTACTGTTTTTCCTAATTATTGACTGTGGCCTTGTTTGATGTATTGTCCGGCGGTAGAAGGACAGTCCGACCAACAGAACTTCCAAGACCAGGAGTTTGGGCAGTACATTCAGCAGCCGCCACCTCCGCAGATCTACTTCTTGCAGCCGCCGTTTGACCAGCAGCAGTATTTCACTCCGCCACCTTTTCCACCGCAGTACTTTTACCAGACAGGAGAGCCAGGCAAGTGTCCTTGACCATAATGCGCCTATTCTTCCTATCTGTCATTTTAATGCATGCAAGTTAATATGAATCCTATTGTCATGTCCTTCCTGATTCACCTTGTCGCCTGTGGTTGGTATTATTATTGGGTAGTTTATGCTTAGTGTTGCTATATCTGGGATGATTAAACAATGTATCTTATTGTTAATTTTGATTAATGCTCAACTTTAACTAAGAATCACCATGGGGATGGTAATCGTTAGCAACATGGCATAGGAGGTCCCGACAGGTGGTTATGGATGATGATGTGGGTTTACACAGGGGTTCTGTGTAGTATCCAGTGGGGGATTGTGGTGGTTCCTGTTCGGGATCACTTTTACCGTTTTATGGAATGCGTAACCATGATAACAGCATAAATCACAAGTTGATTATGGAAAACTTGATTAAGTAGTTTGTTGATTCCTTGGTACCACTGCGATCAAGGG
>LFJQ01000479.1:0-26256 GCA_001182835.1 Oropetium thomaeum
CACCTGTTGATTCAATTGTCGTGCACGAGCTCTAGTAATTGGACCTTCAATATCAGTAGCGGAAGAATGATTGTGTGTATCCATGTGTGCGATGTCCTCATCAAAATTTGATGGACCAATTGTCATCGGTGGGTCGACAACGTCAAAAATTTCAAATACCACTATGCAGGTACCTCCTAGAGCCAACGATCATGAAGCTAGTGGTAGTGAAGCTGTACCGCCAACCTACAAACCGAGATGGTGTCCTCCCGGGTTGACTCATACTCAAAGAGGAACTTGCAACGGTTGCGCCAACGGGAGGCTAAGGCTAGGGAGCTTGAAAAACGAAGAGATGAGGTATTTGAGAAAATCAAGCCAAGGCCAGCTCAGAAGCAGCAATGGAAGGAGAAGGAAAAATCTGGACGTGAACCGCTAGTGCCAAGGGCGCCGCCGAAACGCCGCAGAACGCCGTAACCGGAAACTTCCGGTCAGGTACCGGACCCTCCGGTAAACGGTTCCTGTGCGATCGCCACTCCTCCTTCCGCGCCTTCCCCGACGGTCTAAGGGTCGCCTCCAGAAGATGAATATGACGACTTGTTGGACTATGAAGATTCGCCACCACGGGAGAGCATGGATATTAATGTTGTTTATTTATCTACTAATGATTACTCTCTTATTGGTGAAGATGAGGAAGAGGTAGCTCAATTCGACTTCGGACCAGAGAAAGCTACGTTTGAGAAGCCCAAAGAATCAGAGAACCATATCAAGCCTTTATACGTGAGGGGTCATCTCAATGGTTCACCGGTTTCACGTATGCTTGTTGATA
Source organism: Oropetium thomaeum (assembly GCA_001182835.1). Lineage (NCBI taxonomy): Eukaryota > Viridiplantae > Streptophyta > Magnoliopsida > Poales > Poaceae > Oropetium > Oropetium thomaeum. Next base: position 806 of record LFJQ01000479.1, read on the forward strand.
GCGGTGCCGCGGTCAATTTGATGCCATACTCCTTATACAAGAAGCTTGGCGAGAGTGATGATGAGCTAATCAAGACCAACATGACGGTAACCGGCGTAGAGGGAGGCAAGCCCATCGGTACCAAGGGAGTCGCTTCCATGGAGCTTGCTATTGGAAGCAAGACGATTGCCACAGCCTTCTTCGTCGCGGATGTGCAAGGTAACTACAATGTTATTTTGGGACGTGATTGGATTCATGCAAATAGATGTGTTCCTTCCTCCTTGCACCAATTCTTGATACAATGGGTCGGTGACGCGGACCCGCCCAGAAAACCACGTCTCAGGACGAATCCGGTCTGATGTTAAGCCAGGATCCTGTTGGGCAATGCTCGGCGAAGCGAGCGTACACACGATACAACACAGGCAGGGATAAACAGCAATAATTTAAGGAGGAAGAAATTAATACAACATTAGTTCCTGGATTGTAGCTTAAGCCTTACATGAGTTCAGAGCGCACTATAAAGTTTGAAAAATCGTAGCAGCGGAAGACTCGATTAATACAGACTCCGACACTCAATTACTAAGCAAAAGCATGCACCCTGCCCGCGGGCGTCATGCTGCTGGCCACTTCAAGGTTACTGCGGCGACTCGCACAGTTCCCACTGGAGGTTCCCTACCTCGGAGTGAGACTCCTCCCAGTGGAAGCTATCGTCCTGGTTCTGCGTGCCGGTTCCTGAAAACCACATATCGCTAACGCGTGAGCTTCTAAGAAGCTCAACAAGACTGACCCGTAAAAAGGCTGACTACAGCCGACTTCTAGACATGAAGGCTGAAGGGGGGTGGGTTTCATTGCAAAACGGACCCGCAACTGTACTACTCTTGGTCAATTTTAGCACAGGTTAAGTAGTTAGGATATAACTTTAATTAGCACTAGTCTAATCAAATATAATAAAAGTGACTAGTAAATAGTAATTATCATAAAGTCATTCTCATTGCATCTCAACTTATTTACAAAGATGTGGTGCGTTTCACGAGCATGCTCACCAACTGGGAGCGACAGCGGTTCGAAACGATTTTTATACCCTGCAGGGGGAAACCTAATCGTACGACACGTGCGTGTCCCAGACTCGCACGTGGCAACCGTTCACACCAGCTCCTGCAATGTCAATTCCCTCCTACGTCTGCCTTAGCAGCGCCGCATCCCACCAGACAACACGTCCCAGACGGTTTCTGTGGAGTTCCCACGCTGCCCACCCCAGATCTCCTCCTAGTCAGACACCGTAGGGCAGGTTCGACGTTGCAATTACTAGGCTACGTAGGTTTACTGGGGCCCATTACACCCAGCATACGACCAGTACGTTCAACACTCGATCAGTCTCGGACCACACGGATCAGACAGGTCTACGGTCACCCAGGACCCGGTCCAGTCGCCGACCTAATTGGTATCCTGTCCGACCCTCAAACTTTTATCCTTCTTTAATTATCTCATCATCAGGTGTCATAAGGTATCAAGTGGTAGTTTCATCCAAGATCCTACCTTTCGCGAGCAGCGTCCACTCTGCTCGACTTCTACCGGTAATAACTTGCTAAGCATAGCAACTATTTGGTCATCTATACCATTACCGATAGGGTTTCCTATGGGAACAAATGCATCTAAGGTTGCAATCAACTCCTGACAACTTAATGCACAAACATGACATGACCCACTGAGTTGTGAAAGAAAAAATTTTAAACAGAGGTGGTGCACCGGGGCTTGCCTGGCTCGTCGGCTTCGCGGTTGATCTCTTCTGCTGGAGTGGAGGAGTCGGGCTCTGCAGCTACCTCGCGTGCCTCGGAATCTACATGATGCATCTTGATTAAGAGGAGTTCACAGAAATGATAACATAAGGCTTTTATTAAGGAGTATTTGAGAGTTTCAATCGGCGACGTTTAGAAATTAGGGTTAACCCTAATTCTTCGACGCCACTGGTTTAAAAATATTCGACTTAGGAATGGGGTTCCAAATTATTTATTTAACTTTTCACGATGTGATGTGAAATGGGTTCGATTCCCTGTTTTAGGCTAAATTCAAACTTTAGGTTGAGAGTTATCGGCACGTTCTTCGGAGAATAATTATTTAATTAAACCGGTTATTAATCTTAGGGTTGAAAATGAAAATTTTAGTTGCACTAAAATTTTATTTTTACTGGATAGTGCTCTCTGAATTATGAATTTTGAAATTTGGTTGAGGCTTAGATTAATTTTCTAGATTTTATAAAAATTCAACAAAGTTTCTGATATTTAAAATGGTAAAATCAGAAACAATTGTTAAACCTTGAAATAAAATTTTGAATTTCTATGTAATCACTCATGAGTATCAAAACTAAAGTTCTGTTTTTGGGTTCAACCTTTTGGAGTACTTTTATAATGTATGTTAGAAAAAGGTAAATTAGTTAGGCAGAATGGAGTATCTTGAATAGGTTACATGTAATTCTGTGGTCCTAAAATCCTGGTAAAATTCCAGAGGATTCCTACTGTCATGCCACACTTGTAGATCAAATTTGAGCCCTAGCATTGCTCTGAAATTTGAATTAAAATTCAGAAACAGAAAAGGTTGTTTTAAATATCCCTAAAAATACTAGGTCATTTAGGAAAAAGTGTTTTAACAGAAAATTAGTGCATCTCATGAGGATTCTAACAATTTTAGTTTGGAATTTTTGGATGTTTCTGGGATTTGTTTGGCATTTTACAAGACAGGACAATATTGGAGGAAAATAAAATTAATCCAGCGCCTAGGGCAAAACAGGGGAGCTGAGCTCCGACGAGCTCCGGCGGCCGATTCGGTCAAAAGTAGTGGTCGGCTGTGCTCGATCCTTGGCCCTACACCATCTACAAGCTATGACGAAGCCCGGCACTACGACAACGGTGAGGTTCCACCACCGGAGAGGGGTGCTCACCGTGGGGTCGGCGGCGGCTGCGGCGAGGAAGAGTTCCCGACAAGAGGAGCTGAATTCCGGTGAGAGGAGAGCGCCGTGAGCTGCACAATGACTTGACAAGTGAGTTGAGCAAGGGGAGGAGCACTGAAAAAGGCCGGAGCATGGCCGGCGGCGAGGGGTGGCGGCACTGCTCGAAGTCCGACAAGGAAATTGCCGGAGGAGCGGCGGAGGGTGGAGATTAATCGGTCCAGAAGACTCACCGTGGTGCAGTGAACCTGTTTGACGGGGTTAGGGGTCGCGGGGATGCCGGAAGACCAAGGTCGACGGCGAGCTCAATCGGCGGCAGAAGGGGGAACTGACGGCGGCGCAAGCGTTCTGTCGTCGCCGGCGAGTTTCTGTGGCCGAATACTTATCAAAATCGATCACAGGGATGAGATGGATGAGACGGATGAAGGAATTGCGGAATGAGGGTACCGTGAAGATGAATTTGATGGTTGAGGGTCGGGGCGGTGCTCCTGTTGCCGGTGAGGGCGATCGGAGTGTTCCGGGCGGAGGGAGCGACGGGAGGGAAACTCGATCAACTGGAAGCTGTATCGGAGCGAGGGAAGTCGGTTAGGCAAGGTTAGGAAGGTGGAGAATGGCCGGAAGGGTGGTCTCACCGTGAGCCCTCCTTCGGCGGCAATGGCGACGGTGGCACCCGAGTGAGGGAAATCAACAAGGCGTGCATAGGAGCGAAAATGGGCGCGGGGAAAGTGGGAGGAGGGTTCAGCGCACTCCTTTAAGTGTCGCGGGGAGAGATTGGGAGGGGGAGACAGAGAGTGGCGGCGGATTGGGCATCGGGTGCGGTGGCTTGCCGCAGAGGTTCTGCCGCTCGGCGAATTGGCGTGCAGCAGCGGCGACAAGACGGGGAGAGAGGGAGGAAGCAGAGGGGAGGGAAAGATCTCGGCGAGATCCTTGCTCGGCGCTTTGAAGGCGGGGCGCGAAAAGGCGAGCCGGCCGGCGGAGGAGGCGGCCTTGCCGCGCGGCGGTTGGGCGCGTCGGGCGGGCGGCACCGTGCCTCGTCAGGCTATTGTCGATTTGAAATGAACTGCTACAGGCTCCTGCTGGTTTAAATTGAAAACCCCACCTCCTCAGCTCAGAAAATTATGAACATTTTTGTGTATGCTCACGGATTTATTTGGAACACTTTTTATTTAAGGTTCGAGTTCTGAATCAGCTCCCAAAATTTCTTGAATTTTCGAGTCCTCTTTAGTTTGTGTGAATTTTAAAAGGGTTTAAACCTTATCTAAAAACCTTGAATAAATTTCCAAAATTCCATTTTGAGGTGAACTTAATTGTTATGCAAAAATATAGCTAGGGTGTTGTGGGAAATTTGGTAGGTCACTCACTAGGGTTTAATTCCTGCCCGAAGGATTAAGTTTTCGACACTGCGGGTGGAAACCTTCCGAACTTGGTAATCGTGTTCTGTGGATTATCAAAGTTTTTGTAGAATTCCTCTGGGGTATTTTAAACCACATTGCACTTACTTCCATTGTTGATTTTACTTTTAAGTGTGAAATCTGGTCGATTAGGGTTTTTAAGTTGTCGACTTAGGTCCTGGTGACACCTGGGGTGTCACAGTCGGTGATAGTGTAGAGATGGTTCATGGAGAAACACCGGCTTGCATTGCTTTAGCGGATCCGCTTGCTTTACCTTTAGACACGGTTAAATGTTTGTCGGGCACGGATCTGTCGGATTATGACTTCCTTAGTGTGTCTAAAGATGGCTTTGTACCCATCATAGCAAAACCGATTGAAAGTCGGTTCAACCACATTGTGATTTAGATGGATTCCAATGTAAAATGGTTGCAAGATAGAGTAGAGCAATATCGTTCGAATATGAACGATACTTGTGAGATGATAGAAGAGGATAGAATAAATATCGGACGTAGAATTGGTACGGCCGATGAGTTATTTCAAAAAACCATCGTCCTTAGACAATTTTGGTCATTAGGAATGTTTTTCAGCACTTCATCGTTGCTAAAAAACAGGGGGGCATATGTTGACGACCAAAATTGGCGTCTTCTCCAAAGTCTGCAGAGACGGGTTCTCCGGAGGTTCCGGTTACTGACCGGAGGTTCCGGTGGCCAAAATTGGCGTCTTCTCCAAAGTCCGCAGAGACGGGTTCTCCGGAGGGTCCGGTCAGTGACCGGAGTGTCCGGAGCCGGATATTCCGGTTACTGACCGGAGGTTCCGGTGGGTCTCGATACCGACTCGGATTTTCAGATCTAGCGCGATTCGGTTCGTTTTTTGGCTTGGAAAGGGATAAGACCACCCCCCTTATATAAATAAAGGGTCCACGGCCGATTGAGGGCATCAACTCCAATCGAAACATTACTTTTATCAAGTTTAGGTTTTCCTTTATCCTTTATCCTTTTAGCAAGGAGGCGCCCTAGCTCGTCTAGGGCAACCCACGGCGCGTCGCTCCCGACGGGGTCCCTCCCAGAGCGGCGATCCTTGGTCTTACTCCGACGGATTCGAGCTAACCAGCGGCTACGGTTTTCGCGGATTCGTCGCGTGGACTTCGCACAAGGACGTGCTCGTGTCTAACGGCGCGATCTTCGCGTCAACAGGAAGCTTAGCCTGCTTTCTCAAAGAATTAATTATTACTACAATGTCATCTCTGAATTGTCCTTCCCAGTTTGTGAAAGTGCATCTAGGCCCTTAGTGGGTTTTGGTGAAAAATGACAACAAAATTAAAGAGCTAATGATCTCTACAAGATGATGTGCAGAAAAAGGATCACAAAAGGAGAAAAATAATATGATCATCTCAAGAGGCCCCTAACTTTCAAAAAGGGAGAAAAGAACAAAAAGATGATACTTGAAAGGTTTATCTAGTCTTGTGTTTTGGTTCTTTTCTTTATAGGAGTGTCGTACTATCAAGAGGGATGCAAAATCAAGTGGAAGTGTCGCAAAAATGCTCAAATCTCTGCTCAGTTTATTTCAGTCCAGAGAGGTGCTCATCGGACGGTCCGGTCACGGACCGGAGTGTCCGGTGGCCTTTAGAAAGGGGATTCCAGAGAGGATGTCATCGGACAGTCCGGTCTGGTACCGGATGGTCCGATGGGCTTTTCCCAGCAAAGAACCGTTCCAGAGAAGGTGTCATCGGAGGGTCCTGTCCGTCACCGGACAGTCCGGTGACCCTCGACCCAGTCAGCAACGGCTCCCTTGGGGGACTTTGGGTATAAATACCCCTTTGTCTCCAACGGTCCCCTCACGCCTAAAAACAGCTGAAAACACTCTCTTGAGTCAAAACTCCATTCCTCACTCCCCCAAGTCTTCCACAAGCAAGATTAAGCTAGGGATTGAGTGAAATCGAGCTAGCAACACCTTGAGCCTCTCCATTCCACTCTTTTGAGCATTTGTGAGCACTAAGCTTGAAGTTGCATTTGTTACTCTTGGGGCTTTTGCTCCTAGACGACTAGGCGTCCCCGTGGAGCTCTCAACTCGTGTGAGAAGCCCCGGGAAGTTTGTATTACCCCTCCCGCAAGGGAAAATCTAGTGGAGCAACTCAAACTCGATCTTCGTGTCGTTTGAGCGAGATAAAGGGTTGAAAGAGACCCGGTCCTTTGTGGACCTCTCAACGGAGACGTAAAGTTCTTTGTGAGCTTGAACTTCGGAAGAAAAATCACCTGTCTTCGTGTACCTCTTTATTCACATAAGTTTTCTCACACTTATATTGGCCATTTACATTTCCGCATCGATCTACTTGTGTACTAGGTTCTAGCTTAGATCCATACTTCTGCGCTGTTCTTAAGCTCTTTATAAAGCTTTCTATTCAAGTAGATTTCTGATATTCTGCTCAGCTTTTAAACTATTGGCGAAATCGTTTTCTGACCGGAGTGTCCGGTAAGTAACCGGAGTTTCCGGCACCGGAGGTTCCGGTACGGTACCGGAGGGTCCGGTAATTTAACAAATTTCGAGACTTAATTTGCAGGATTTTTAAGTTGGCCTATTCACCCCCCCCCCCCTCTAGGCCACTTTCAGTTTGATCGATCCACTGTCTTCCTTCCATGGATCGTCAAATCTAGTGAGCTTTTCCTAAATGGAGAGATGTTGCATGGATTCAGATGTAGGACGTGGCAAGGGCCGGCTACGAGGTCCCTTGCGTCGGACGTCAGGGCCGGGGGTGAACGCCTTGCTGTTGCTTCTGCCGCTGCGCTCGTCTGCATCATCAACATCATCTCGGTGGGTTTGAACCTGCGCGCGGTGATGGAGATGGAGATGTCGTTGGAGAAGACGATCGAAGAGGTCGCGGGGACTCGAAGCACCACGGCGTGCAGTAGCGTGGTGAAGAGAATCGCCATGACCGTTGGCACTTGCACCTTCGTCATGTATGTTAAAGAGGGGAGTGCCTCCATGCATGGATCCGTATGTAATGGGCGTCCAGAGTTGCATTTCGGTGTTGATCCAAATCGTCTCGGTCCATGGAGGCAGCAACTACTGAATACAGGGGCTGCTGCTGCTGCTCGATCTGATATGGATCGAGCAGGAGGCAGCCTGGGACGACCATATCACCGAGACAACAAAACAGAGTATAATTAATTAACAATTCAGAAGATAACTTTTTCTGACCACTCGAAAAATGATATCATCAGATACATGAAAGCGCTCGACACTGCTCCATAAACAATATACACAACTAATAGATCGATCCATATTCTTTTTGATGCTACAATAACCAGTATATACAATAATGACTTACACAAGTCAAAACAAACTCTCTGCCATTTTAGAACCTTCATAACAACATACCACTGAGACATAACATTATATCAATATAGGTGCAAAATTACCATAACACAAAGGCTCTACTGATTTACTTCAACAATTTTGCACGTTGCTTCGTTAAGACACCCGTCCAAATAACCTTCACATGCACTACATAAGTGCCCAGCTTGAAATCGCATTCTTCTTCGTACCATTCAAGGATTATAGACTTTTGTTTAGCAAATGGAACTGCAAATTTGAGCACCAAGTCTCTTCCCCATGGGACAGCTACTACACGACGAGTTAACCAAACAGTGCCACTAGAATCAAGTTTTGTCTCTGTGCCAACCACTATGCTGTCATACAGAAGGATTCCATTTTTATTATCTCCCGCAGTTATTTTGCCATGGAAATGAGATTTCTTATTCAATATATTAACTTCAATGGAAGCTTCCAAGGCAAATGGAACATAAATAGACACCATTTTAAGTTCACTCAGGTAACTCCGAATTGTTGAAGTCTCAGGACGCTTATGAGAGGCAGAGACACAACGGTATTCTTTCAAAGCTTTGCTGAAAACTTGGTCAATTCCCGCCTCACCATTAATCTTCAAATTGAACTCAAATACAGATTATGTGCCAGCAAGTGCTCGATACGAGCCAGTCAAAGTTAGGGTATCATCCTGCAAAAGGATTCAGCAGAAACATGTAAGAACACCAACAGATAAATGTCAACAAGTTAATTGTAATTCAGAAATTTGGATATATATCATAGGAGCATATATATTTTATACACTGAAACAAGCTCAGTTTATTTAAAACCACCAGAAGATAAAAGATTTCATGAATTAGCCACACTAACTTACATCCCGTCCCATGGTTCGGTAACGTGAATCAAGTTGTGGCACTGTATAGTACCCCCACTCCCCACTCCCTCCTTTTTCTTGGCAAATGAGAACACCATCACTCCAAACACATTTTATTAAAAAAAGGATACGGATTGTTCAACTTCAGTTGCCAAAATGCCCTGGCCAGGCAGCTCTCCCAGTCATCCGACTTCGTTTGTACACTCAAACAACATACGAGAGAAGCCTGTAGGGCAAAATGGTCATTTTGTACTATGCAATGATATTATAATCGATGCGGTCCTCTGGACAAATGACATAAAATTTGAGTGACCCACAGACCAATCACGTTTTCGAGTGTCCTAAAGACAAAGACATGGGCTGTGTAAGTCCACGGATAAATTTGCCCCTGGCACAGGCAGCCTTTCCTGTGACAATAAAAAAAGACTAGGTACTGACTAGGCACAACAAAGCCAAGCTGGTCCGCTGGATCAGCCTAGTGGAACTAGGGGGCAACTTCTGTGTATAAGACACATCCTATCAATATTCTATTTGCTAACCCATATTTTTTTTTATTTGTAGGCAATTCAAATTATTGTTGTTCAAGATTAGTTAATTACTTAATAGTTATAAACCTGACAGCAATCAAGATTGATCACACCAGGTTATCTGTAGCTGTTTTTTTTTACTTTAAAAATGTATAGCAGATAGCTACTGTGTTGCTTATTTGATCTACAGTACAAAAACCATTAAATCCATCTAGTCATCATTAGGTAGTCTAGACACAATCACTGGTGACCGACTGACAAGCATTTAACATGCCAGAAAACATACTAAGCTGATCTTATTCCAAAGTTCAAACAAGTGCAACATCAGTTCAGCAATTATGTGAACAATGCGAACAGCCTATGATTAGCTATTAAGAAGCATGTCTAACTCGTCTGCCTAGCTTAACAGGACAAGAACACTACTTTCATTCTGCTACAAAAAGTGGAAACATTAAGATGTCTGATACTCTGTTTATTCAAACTCAGTAGCACTATATACAAAGAGTTACACCAAACCTTTACAAACGAGATGATCTGACCTTTTGAAATAATAACTAGAATCAATAAACATATTGTACTTGGTTGACATGACAAACTAAACAACTGAAACGTACCAAAACTGGCTATTCTCCCGATGATATGAATCAGTTCAGCACAGTTCAAGATATGGAACAAGCTGTATGATTCTTCATTGTAAGGAGCCAAACAGCAGGATTAAATATCCTGCTCGGCTTGCAATGCTCTAGCAAGTGACGTATAGGAAGTGTGGAAAGAACTAACGGATTTTTGTAGACTCTAAGTTACTGTCTACATTTCATTTAGTATTCACGTAATAATAGTGGCCAAACAGTTTTTTATAGTGGTGTGATTTAATTACCCTAGTTAACTGTAAAAGTAGTGTCATTCAGTTTGATCCGTAAATTCAGTATCACAATACAGCAAGAGGAATTCAGTGGATACAGACCGTCGAGGCAATATGTTGGGGATTGTCCCTGTCACGATTGAATAAGTAAACACATCTGTAGTCAACCTCATCCCTAGCCAACACAGTGCCATATATGTTGATAGGAAAGGGCATATCAGACTTAGCAACCTTGATTGAGATGACATTGATGGATCCATCCAAGGCCCAATAAGAGTCAGGGATCTTGCTCAACTGTGGCTCGCGCTTAAAATCCGCTGTAAAATCAAGATAAGAGAAGGATATCAAACAAGTAGTTAAAGATAATACATGTATGTGCTTGGATATGCATGTAACAAATTAGGGAAGAAACAAGAAGATGAATGAATAAGGCTAGGCTGCAAAGTACTCACACTCTTTGTCGAGGTCAAAAAAGGCTATATTGAATTGACAAAACCGGGTAGGTTCAAAACAATATGTCTTGGGTTGTCTTCAAATATCTCTCGGCAACAAACCATGTTGAGGGTGAACACTACTTTCTCTTCCCACAATAGGTTCGGTAAAAGCAGGTCCGTATTCCGACGATCAACTCTAAACTCCTTCCACGGTATCTTCTGTGGGTTTAAGGGCAGCAACATCTTCCCAGCAGCAATGTCACCATGTTTGATCTTTTGAGTAAGTATGTGGTCTAAGTTACTGCTGTCACTGCTAGGCATGTCCATGTCACCATTTTCTTGGCTATCGCCGCTACTTGCGTGTTAGTCACTTTGGCCACCAACACAAGCTGAAAACAAGGTTCAGGTTATATGTCACATCCAGCAAAAGAGATGATGTCATGAAGCAAAAGGGGTGACAAGAAAAAGGCAATGATTAATTTCTTAATAGTGGATTATGCACTCACACTCTTGGTTAAAGCCCAAGCCGATTCTGGAATCATGCTGCCTTTGGAGTTCAAGAAAGTCAAGAATTTACGAGGAGAAATATCACTCTGCTCATTCTCCAGAGAGCATTGATGGTTCTTGTCACTGCTGCCACTGCACGGCACAACAAGAACGTCTTCGGCGTTGAAAATCTCAAGGCTACTTGTACGTTGTGTTACTGGTCCGCCAATAGAAGCTGAAAAGTGAATTGTTTTTGTGTCACGTCCAGCAAGAGAAAAAGAAAACATGCTAGGAGCTAGTATGGGCAAAAAAGCTAAGACTGAGTTATTAATTGTGGAGTCTGCACCACTCTGTTGGTTAAAGTCCAAGCAGATTCCCGAATCACGCCGCTCTTGGAGTTTAGAATAGTTGGAGGCGCGGGGTCTCTGGTTCTGCTTCCGCTGATGCTCAGGCGTTACTCCAAAGTCCCCCATCTTTGCCACAGCCGAGCCTAAGAAGAACACACGAATAAGGGCACAGATTTCCAATCAGGACCTAATAAAACGACAGTGTGGCATTAGAAGAAGAGAGGATTTTAGTAGCGTACAGCGGTAGGAACTCCTTTCCCGCTCCTCCTATAGAACGCCGCGCCAACAGACTCGTCACTGTTATGTAACTGATTCCGTATAACCTTCATCATCTCCAATTTGCGTTCCATATAGAACCACCTTCAGTCTCCGAGGAAAAAAAATGAATCAATATATTGGTGAAATTGAGGTTCGTGACCACATAAAGCGAATTCGCATCGAAAAAAGAGGGGATCGAGGAGCGTACCCTAGTAAAGAGTTCGATCCCTGATGTAGATCGATGAGGTGTAGAATCGATCCAGCAGCAGACGAAAGGGGCTAGGGTTTGGCGAGTGCAGGATGCATACGCCCTGTTTGGCACAGCTTATTTCTGACCAAAAACGGTCTTCGGAGGTCGTGGAGTAGGAAGCCGCCACCGGATTTGGGAGCTCGTGGAGGAGGGAACCGCCAGTGGGCGGTTAGCTCCCTGGAAGAAGATGAGGAATTCAGGAATCACCGCCGCCTGGACCCCAAACCCTAGTCGCCCCACTGACCGTCTCTTTCTCGGTGGGAACAAACCAATCGTGAGGGTGAGTCGGGTATAAAATGACATGAAGGCAAGCGATCTGGATCCGAACTTCCGAAGACAAGCGGGGGGTGATGGGTTCAAGTTACCGTTTTTTAGAAAAACCAGAAGCGAAAAAAGCCATGAAAACCGTTTTATTACGATAACCTAGGTTGGTTTCTACATAAACCGGTTGTCTGATGTTACCGGATCGGTCCGTGTTTCAAACATCATGAAAATCGACCAGCTTTGACCGTTAACATGTACCCTGAGCGTGTGGGCTTGTTTGCGCTGGTTGACGGTCGCAGCCATTGCAGCAGCGGCACCACCGTGCGACGTGGCCCTAGATTCGAGCTTGGACCTACTCATCAATAGATTTATTAAGAAGTCTATTTCACGTCCCTCGACTATTGGTGTAATCTAATTTTCGTCTCTCCAAATTTAAATTGAATATTGAAGGTCACTTAATTGTTAAGTCATTCAATTTTGATCCCTTGATGCACCTGGACGTGAAGGAGTGGCATTGGCTGAGTCCGAGATCTCTGCGGGCCTCCTCCATGCGGTGTGCAAACTCGCTCCTCGCTACCTCGTGTTTTCCCCTGTTCTAGTGTCCTCGAGTTTGTTTTCGAACGCTCTTTCTCTCCAACTCCATTTCATCTATCTAAAAATATGCGCACAGACCTATCCCTCCACCCAAGTGTGCAGATCAAGTCAGATGTCCTCGACAAGGTCCTCATAGGCTGCAGCGAGCTCGATGGTGATAACCCATCTTCGCCTCATCTAGAGGTCCTAAACTGGCCATTCAACCTCAGCTTACTCCCACGAACCTCTCCACCCGTTGGTTTCTCAAATCAACACTTCCTTCGTCGGGAACGCCGCCGCAACAACCTCAGAGCTCTAGCCGCTGTCGACGAGTAGGTTGCAGACCGTCCTAACTCTTATTCCTCGAGGGACTTTCCGGCGAGCTCAAATAAATAAGAGCCGTCTATTTTTACATATCCATTGATTTATATCTATTAACACTACTTCAACTCCTCAAGTAATGTTAAGTATTGTGGACGTTTTTGGGAGAAGAAAAATAATGGTGTATTGTAATATATAGGAATCTTTTAGATAAAAAAATTGCAGGATTCCTCTTACTATCTCTGTTCATTCCTTTCATTAATTCCCTTTTCTTTTCTATCGTCGGCGCACGGTGGTGGGGTAGGTGATTTCAGATCGGGAGGTCTCGGAGGACACTCATAGCAACGACCTACGGTATGGCTATGCTGAACTCTCCGCCGCCATTGGCGAGCCATTCCGCGGCCTGCTCGCCGGTATGCTCGGTTGGTCCCAGCCTTTATGGACGCGTATGCGGCTAGGTTCATCATATTGTCACGCGTGGTCAGGTGCTCAGAGCAATAGTGGATTAAGGTTTTAATCTCTGGATTGAGGATGCAGCAGTGGCCAGTAGTCTATTTTTACTCCATCTGTACCAATTCTACCTAATGGCTATACTTCAAGATTGAAGACGTAAATAAATCTATTACCGAATTTACCCTTGTCACATACGCTCAAGATTGACTCACACTACTTTCATGAATAAAGTAGTGTAATCCACCATAACAGGACTCTATTCCTCGACACCGAGCATCGAAGGAACAAGGTGCAACCTCTAGGCAAGGTTAAAGGGCCCGTGTCTTCTCCTGCGTCCTTGTAGAGAAAGGAACGTCGTTGTAGTTCAGTGGTCTTGGGTTCCTAAATCGTGATGTTTGAATTCTCACGCCACACCAAGGAGGAGTTTGGTTGGGGATTTTGTAACGTATTCTAATTGCACTGGTAAGGGATTGCATTAGATTTTGTTTGTTATGCCTAGATTGTAATCAGGTCACCCCATAATCGAATTCCAGCCTGTAGAAATTTGATACACCTCCCACCCAGGCGTAATGAGATCGATAACGTCATCGTCAAGAATACTCGACTCCTCCCCAGTGAGGCATTCTCTCGAGTTGTCTTCCCAGCAGCCCGAATAATACGTTCTACACCCTCAACGGTCTTCTCCCGAATAGTCTTCCTACCACCTCCAATCAGGCGCTCTCCAACCTCGATTTGGACGGGCGGTAATGGGGATTGGGGCTGACAGTGACGCTGCATAGGTGTTGGGAAAGAGGTGCCCAAAGCACCCATCGCGACCGCCATTCACCGGATTTTTTCTCATCCTGCCTACATGACGAGCTCCACGCCACAAATTGCTTGCCGCGACAGCTCCACCGCCGCGACAGCTCCACCGCCGCCACAACAACGACCACTCGTCCTTTCTACCCTCTCGCAAGCCTTGGATGCTTCCTGCTTAGCTGCCGCTTCAGCTCCTGTGGGTGCAAACGCGCTCCTTCTGCTACAAACAACCCTAGCGGCCATCTTCTCCTCAACAGATCCTTCGAATCTTCTTGGTCTAGGTACGGCCACCATGTAGACAATGGCGAGCGAAGATCCAAGCTGCCTTTCCATTTCCATTACAACAACGAAACCAAACAAAGTCAATAATTTGTTACGTTGTTTACGTTACCAGCGTATTCTAATTACGTTTGCGATACAATTGTTAAACCAAACGCCTCCCAAGACTAGCTACCATAGCCTGCACAGCTTCTCCACCAGACACATTTAACGATCAAAGTTGTCATGGAAGGCTCTACCTCACAAAGGAGGTTGCCGATGTCAGGGTCAGATATTACAGATAGATTTAGACTGGGTTACAACAGAATCGGAGATATAAACAGCTAAGAGCAGGAGTAGAGAATGTTACAACTATATCTTCTAACATTCCTCCTCAATCACAACTTAATTAAGTTGAGATTGCGACGAAATAACTCAAGTTTCTTGATGGGCAACAACTTGGTGAAACCATCTGCCACTTGATCTTCAGATGATATAAAATGAACATTAAGTTGCCGAGTAGCCACACGCTCCCGAACAAAATGAAAATCCACTTCAATGTGCTTTGCTCGAGCATGAAACTTAGGATTTGGCGTGCTATCATGCCCAAATTTCCCACAACTATCGCACCTCCATGATCGCCTACAATCAGCCGCCAGGTGCCCCTGTTCCTTTCAGCGACCACAAAAGGAAGAGCATGTTTCTCAAAGCCAAAATGTGGTATCTTACCCCGGACCTCAGAACTCACAGGATTCAGAGCCACATCTTGCGCTTTACCCAGAACACCCACCCAGGAGCACACGAATCAGAGGAGTTTTTGTTTATCGCAACCTCAGATGATGAACCACCCATATCCAACACCTTCTGCTAACCAGGCCTCTGATCAATATGAGCACCTTCCGAATCCACTGGTCCCCCAGAACCAATAACACCTGCAGGAACTGAAAAAATAACCACAAATTAGAGACTTCCATATCAGCATTCAAGAATCAAAGTACCAAAAAAGAAACACATTTTATAGCATATAGTTTCAAATAAAAGAATATGAGCTGTATATTAATTGAAACTAGCCATGCAGATGCTAACCTCCAGTTAATCTTCTTCTGATGAAGCTGACCCTGCAGGTTCATGTGGCCCTCTAACAATGGGTATCTCAACTTCAACTGGTGTCTTCAAAATGGCTAATCTTCCTGGAATATCATCAGGCGGCATTCCGTCTCTACTCTTAAACATAGCCCTCGATTCATACCCCCAAGAGCGGAAATGAATGGAGAATCCAGCAGGGACTGGACCTCCTCCCACATTATCTGAATCCAATGAAACCTGCGTTGACACCTATTCTTTCAACTGAAAGAAACGCAGGGCCTCTGAAAATACCACGACAGGAAGACACAATTGGCATTCCCATATCAGGAGATGAAGATTTCCTTGTAGCTTCAAGAGAGGGGTTTGCACCACTCTTTCATAGAATTTTTTGAAAGATTTGGGGCCGACCAAAATGTCATACCCACCAAGGTGGTGATATGATGTACCAAACGGAAGTGCAACTATTCCATTTTTTCCCCTTATAAGACAACTGACTAGAGGGTGGAATGATGATTTCACAATCATCATTGAATACATACCAAGTCTCAAAACAATGGTAAGCAACAAAGTAAAGATCACTCCACCTAAACAACAATGTTAACTGATCCATTGGTGGAGAATTTTGTGTAGGTAATAACCTAATCAGAAATGTGCCATCCTTTTAGGGTATATAACTTTCTGTGTACTCTCTTTAATCTCGTTATACCCTTGCGTGTCCTTGGGCTCTGATTGACCAATAAACTTCTTAGACGCCGTGGTATAAGTCCAATGGTGGAGTCATATGTAGGGCCCAGTTCATCCAAAATAACTCGAATATATCAGTGGAACGCACGTCCTGCAGGGGTCAAGTCAAAAAATATAATCCAATTAAGAGTGACTACTTCATTTTATTAACACATTAACTGAGTTTTAGTAAAGCAGTGTACAACAATACGAATAGGGAGGGAGGTGACAGATCAGAGGTTTAAGGGAGAGATTTGGGATTCAGGTTTCACCTCCTATATAGATTTACAAGGCTTCAGGTCTTTATCTGTCAAATCCAACTCCTCCAAGCAAAGAAGACATGTATCTCTACGAGTTTGGGCACTCAGCATAGCTCCAATCAGTACTTAAAGCTGCAAAAATAACTGAAAAAGGAAAAAAGATCACTCTCACCATAAAATAAGAAAAACAAAATGCAAAAATATATAGGTTCAGCATTAATTAATCAAAAATAACAATTAATTTAGAGAAACACTAAATGCCGGATACCCATTAGGCATATCCAAAACTATAAACTATTGACATGATAATGCTGGTAACATTTATATGGCACAAACTTACAAACATACAATAATATGTCCAAAAGCCTCAGGAATTTGAGAAACATTCTCAAATAGAAATATGGTAGTGAATAACCATACTAGGAACCCCCCAAAAAAGTACAATTGTGCAAGTGCAACATCCAGCCAGAGAATGTGATAGTAAAATGTTACTAATAATAATTATAAAAATCTCACAATGACCTTGATATGGCAGTACACTCTCAATTTCACCCAATAGAGCTTCCTTCTTCCATTAAGAATCATATCAAAATACCCTCGGAATAGCACATTAGCACACTCAAACATGAAAGACCAAATGCCCTAATTAGCTATGAGTGGCTTTCTACAATGACCGTGATGCGTGTGAATGGAGGATACAAAGCACGGGAATTATCTAAGGTTGCAATAATTTACTTTAAAACTTTTACTTTGCGGTTTAGGTAACAGTATAATTGCCGTTGTCCACTACTAGTACGTCAAATGCCTCTTCATTGGTATATAAGGCAATACTCTATTACTGGTTTTGGTGTGACGTGTAATATCATACTCTCAGCTATGTCTGATATGTACAATATCATACTACTTCGAGCATGTCTTGTGTGATATGTTAATATCATATTCGCTCTAAGGCATGTCTGGAGTAGCATACAAAGCAAGCACAAACTATTCTTAACAAGCCTAATATTTTCATGATATTTTAGATGCTGCTGCTGTGAGAAGCTCCATATCCATTCGACATAGAAAATGTCCGATTGTGGGAGGCACGTAAAATAAAGCCAGGAAACCAAACGACCTGGGGCTATATTATAAGCGGGTCTGAGCAGGGCCTTGTGTTCCCGTCTCTCCCAAACGATTCGTTCGTTCCCAGCGAAAAGAAAGAGACGGTTAGAGGGGCGACTAGGGTTTGCGGTCCAGGCGGCGCGACTCTTCCAGGCCGGGCAAGGCGGCGACTCTTCCAGGCCGGCAACGGCGGCATCTTCCTCCTGCACTCGCGAAACCCCGGTCTCTTTCGTCTGCTGCGGCGGTATACGGCTGGTTGGTCGATTCTACACCTCGTCGATTGGGTACCCTCCTCGATCCCGTCTTTTTTCCGATGCGAGTTCGTTTTATGTGGCCACGAACCTTCAATTTCTCCTATATATTGATTCGTGTATTTCTCGGAGACTGAAGGTGGTTCTTATATGGAGGACAAACCGAAGCTGATGAGTTATTTACGGTGGCCAGATTCGTAAGCGCGTCAGGTCTGTTGCCGCGCCATTCTAATCACAAATCCGAGGAGGGGGAATGGAGTTTCTACTGCTGTACGCTACTAAAATCCTCTCTTCTTTTGATGCGATACATTCGTTTCATTATGGTCCTGAACTAGATTGGAACTCTGTGCCCTTATTCTGCGTGTTTTTCTTGCCTCTCTTCTTCTGATGCAATACATTCGTTTCATTATGGTCCTGAACTAGATTGGAACTCTGTGCCCTTATTCTGCGTGTTTTTCTTGCCTCTCTTCTTCTGATGCGATACATTCGTTTCATTATGATCCTGAACTAGATTGGAACTCTGTGCCCTTATTCTGCGTGTTTTTCTTGGCCTCGGCGGTGGCAAAGATGGGGGACTGTGGAGTAACGGCTGAGGATCGGCGGAAGCAGGACCAGAGACTCCGTGCCTCCAACTATCCTAAACTTCAAGAGCAGCGTGATTCTGGAATCTGCTTGGACTTTAACCAAGAGAGTGAGTTCAAAGCCCACAATTAAGAAATCAATCATAGCCTTTCTTCCCATCACTTTTAACTAGCTGTAGCATGTTATTTTTTTCCCTTACTGAATGTGACACAAAAACAATTAACCTTTTTCAGCTTCTATTGGCGGACCAGTAACACAACATACAAGTAGTCTTGAGAGCTTCAAGAATGGGGACATTCTTGATGTGCAGTGCAGCGGCAGCGGTGACAAGAACCATCAATGCTCTCTGGAGAATGAGCAGAGTGATATTGCTGCTGGGAAGTTCTTTGACTTTCCTGAACTCCAAGGGCAGCATGATTCCAGAATCCACTTGGGCATTAACCAAGAGCGTGAGTGCATAATCCATATTAAGAAAACAGTCATGTGCTTTTTGTTGTCACCTCTTTTGCTTCATGGCATCATCTCTTTTGCTGGATATACCATATGACCCTGAACCTTGTTTTCAGCTTGTGGTTGGTGGCCAGAAGTGACCAACATATAAGTAGCGCGATAACGGGGAAAATGGGGACATGGAAACCCTAGCAGTGACAGCAGCAACTTAGACCACATGCTTACTCAAAAGATCAAACATGGTGACATGGCTGCTGGAATATGTTGTTGCCCTTAAACCCACAAAAGATACCGTGGAAGGAGTCTAGATTTGATCATCGGAATAAGGACCTTCTTCTGCCGAACCTATCATGGGAGGAGAAAGTTTTGTTCACCCTCAACATGGTTCGTTGCCGAGGATTATTTGAGGACAACCCCAAGACATATAGTTTTGGACCTACCCGATTTTGTCGATTCAATATAGCCTTTTTTGACCTCGACAAAGAGTGTGAGTATTTTTGCAGCATAGACATAAGCATTCATCTTCTTATTTCTTCCCGATTTTGTTACATGCATATCGAAGAATATATGTGCATTATCTTTAGCTATTTGTTTGATATCATTCTCTTGTCTTGATTTTACAGCCGATTTTAAGCGAGAGCCACGGTTTTGCAAGGTCCTGATACTTTTTGGGGCTTGGACCATTCTCTCAATATCTTCTCAATCAAGGTTGCTAAGTCTGATGTGCCTTTTCCCATGAACATATATGACACTGTGTTGGCTAGGGATCAGGTCGACTACAAATGTGTTTCCCTATTCAAGCGTGGCAGGGACAACCCCCAATGTATTGGCTCGAAGGTATGTATCCACTGAATTCCTTGTACTATATTTAATACTGTATTTACGGATTGAACTGAAAGACACTACTTTTATTCAACTGGGGCGATTAAACAACACCACTATAAGAACTGCTTAGCAAATTTTATTACGCGATTACTAAATGAAATGTGGACAGTCATGTAGAGTCTACAAAAATGTGCTAGTTCTTTCCACACTTTCCTCTGTGTTACTTGCTAGACCATTGAAAGCCGAACAGGATGCTAAATCCTGTAGTTTTGGCTCCTTGCAATGAAGAATCATACCGCTTGTTCCATATCTTGAACCATGCTGAACTGATTCATATCTTTGGTGAAATAGCCAGTTTTGGTACATTCAAGTAGTTTGCCATGTCAACCAAAATATCATATGCTTATTGATTTCAGTTGTTATTCCCTGAGGTTGGATCATCTAGTCATTTAGTTTGTAAGGTCTGGTGTAACTTGCTGTATTGCTTTTGTATATAGTGGTACTGATTTTCAATAATCAGAGTATTTTACATCTTAATGTTTCTAATTTTTGTAGCAGAATGAAAGCAGTGTTCTTGCCCTGTTCAGCTATGCATAGGATGTTAACAGCTATTCACATAATTCACATAACTACCAAAGTGATGTTGCCCTTGTTTGAATTTCGGAATAAGATCATCTTAGCATGTTTTTTTTTCATGTTAAATGCTTGTCGGTCGGTCAAAATAAGCAACATGGTATCTACATGCTATACATTTTTAAAGTAAAAAAAGCTAGGGATAACTAACTTTCAGCAATCTTGATTGCCGTCAGGTTTTTAACAATTAAGTAATTAACCAATCTTGAATAACAATAATTTGAATTTCCTACCTAAGAATATTGAAATTTTTACTAATATTTTCTAACTCTAATTAGCTAAAATTGAAATTATCAATTAGGCCTACAAATAGAAAAATATAGGTTAGCAAATAGAATATTATGAGTCATCCATACACGTAGTTGCCCCTACTTGCCTTTATGCACCATCTAAATGGCAGTGGATCAGCTTGGCTTTGTTGTGCCTAGTCAGTACCTAGGCCTTTTTTATATTTTGAGGGTAGGCTGCCTGTGGTAGGGGCAAAATTGGTTTGTGGGACCCACATTCCGTGCCTTCATCTGCAGGGCATTATAGGACGTGATTTCATATATAGGACACTCAAATTTTATCTCATTTATCCAGAGGACACCGCATCGATTATAATATCATTGCCTGGTATGAATTGACCATTTTTCCCTACACGCTTGTGTAGTCTGGCTATTTCTAGAATTCTTAGTTACAAATTTAGGTTATGTTTCCATTTCAACCAATGAGGAAAGTTGTACACATGGTCCTCTATGATCATAAAAATTGGCAAAATGTTTGAAGGAATATAAGTGTCTTTTGGATATTAATTTTTGTTCTGGTCCAAAAATAACACTCGTATGGCAATTCTAGAATTGCCTACCTAAGATTGGTTAATGACAAATTTTACGCAAATACAATATGTTTGGAGTGAGAATCATATTCAGATGGTGTTCTCATTTTGCCAAGGAGGGAGGGTGATACTATACAGTGCCTTGACCTGATTCATGTTATCTATCCTATGGGATGGGTTGTAAGTTAGCGTGGCTAATTCATGAAATCTTTGATCTTCTGGTGGTTTAAATGAACTGAGTTCGTTTCATTAAATATATATGCTCCTGTGATATATATAATTTCTGAATTACATTTAACTTGTTAAGCTTTAGTTTCTTGGTGGTGTTTTTACATTTCTGCTGAATATCGTTGCAGAATGATACCCTAACTTTGACTGGCCCGTATCGAGCACTTGCTGGCCAGGATAGTATGTTTTTGAGTTCAATTTGAAGATTAAGGGTGAGGATGGAATTGACCAAGTTTTCAGCAAAGCTTTGAAAGAATCAGTTGTGTGTCTGCTTCTGCTAAGAAGCCCCAGACTTCAACAGTTCGGAGTTACCTGAGTGAACTTAAAATGGTGTCTATGTTCGTTCCATTGCCTTGGAAGCTTCCATTGAAGTTAATATATTGAATAAGAAATCTCATTTCCATGGCAAAATAACTGTGGGAGATAATAAAAATGGAATCATTCTGTATGACAGCAAAGTGGCTGGCACCGAGACAAAACTTGATTCTAGTGGCACTGTTTGGTTAACTCGTCGTGTAGTAGCTGTTTCATGGGGAAGAGATTTGGTGCTCATTTTTTAGTTCCTGTGGCTGAACAAATGTCTATAAGCCTTGAATCGGATGAAGAAGAATGCAGTTTCAAGCTGGGCACTTATGAACTGCAGGTGAAGATTATTTGGACAGGTGTCATAACAGAGCAACGTGCAGAAGTGTTGAAGCGAATCGGTAGAGCCGTAGTGTTTGGTAATTTTCAACCTATATTGATATAATGTTATGTCTCAGTGGTATCTTCTTATGAAGGTTCTAAAATGGTAGTTTGTTTTGGCTACTTGCGGAAATCAATATTGTATACTGGTTATTGTAGCATCCAAAGAATATGCGTCGACCTACCAGTTCGGTGAATTGTTTGTGGAGCTGGGGATAAAAAAAATCTCTTAAGAAGCCAAACGGTGGAGATTCTAGAAGAGATAAAGAAAACCTCTAGCTCAAAATCTCACAATCCTAGAATCCATGGACTTCGAGCTATTTGGGGATTTTTCGTTCAAATGATTAAAAATCTAACAATAAAATCTCATGATCCAAACACTTTAGATTTTTAGTTTCTAAAATTTATATTCTAAAAATCTAGGTTATATAATCCAAAATCTCTATCTGATAGACCCCAAACGCATCCTTAGATAAGGAAGGGTCTGAAGCTGACTCGGCCGATGCGAGCGGTGCAGCCCCCATTGATGGAGCTCGCGCACAACAGAAGGCAGGCAGCCGATGCGGAGAAAGGCAAGTAGATTATTTGGGCCGCAGGTGGTTCTATTTCCTTCGATTATTCCTCTGCCTTTTCTTCTAGGGCCCGTGAAGGAGTAACCTGTGGCCTGCTATAGAGAGTGAGACCATCTTTGGGCCCATTGCGGTAAACCTTTCCTCTTCTTCCATTTTTTTTCACATATCATCTCACACATTAGTAACCAATGGCCAGCTGTTGCAGCTAACCCTCTGATTTGATCTATGCTTGTTGCATTGGTATATGGACAGACAGGTCACACGATACAGTAGGTAAAAAGCAGCAGTTCCTTCCTTCTTGCGAAAAATTAAAATTGAAATGTACAGTAGGGAGCATGCAGTGCTGTGATGCAGGAGGATCGGATGCAGGTCATGTGTAATGCAATGCATTCGTCCAGGGCTTACTTTTCCCTTGAAACTTCCTACTACTGTGTGCTTGGCATATGCAAATTGCAAAAGGTCTTTTGCGAGACATGATGTCGGCGTTCGTTGTGGCCGACGAGCAATTAGTATCGTGGAGTGCGTGTTTTGGTTCGGATGGTTCGCGAGAGGACACAAGGATTTATACTGGTTCGGGCAACGTGCCCTACGTCCAGTTCGATGAGGCTGTTCGTGTTACTCGCGACAGTTTGTAGTAGGGGGTTACAAACGGGCGAGAGAGGGACGAACTCCCAAGTCTCTGTGAGGTGTTCTACGTGGGGTGAGATGTCGTGTGTCTTAGACTCGTATCCCGCCTCGTCGTTCTCCCCCCTCCCCCCTTTTATACTGCAAGGAGGGAGGTGGGCGTACAAAGAGTTGGCGCAAAGGTGTGGGCGGCGGCATGGCCGGGTGTCCTGTAGGCCGCGCTGTTGATGCTTCAGACTCCGTGCCGGTCGCTGTGGATGATGTCGCAGGCATGGCGGTGCTTCTTCGGTCGATGGCGCCACAGGGATGGCCGTCAACGAGGGACGTCCCTTCGGTATGGTCGGTCACCCTCCGACGAGGGGTCGGAGGAGAGGAGGACTGGTCATCGTTAGCTCCGTACCCGGTCGAAATGTCGATCGTAGCCGTCCCGTCTTGTCAGAAGGGATGGGCTTTGACGGGGGTCGTTCGCATAGTGACGGCCTCGCTGTCACTGTGCGACGTGGGCGGTAAACGCCCACTTGCGCGGGGGGCTTTGGTAGCCACGAGAGTAGTTGAGCTTTTATTACTCAACTACTCAGTACCAACCGCCTTCGTCGCGCTAGGTGGCGCTCCCGACCCCTGAGGGTCGGGAGGGAGCGATTCGCCCGACCCCTGGGGTCGGGCGAGGCGGACTTTGGCACGAGCTCCCGACCCCGTCATGGTGAGGTCGGGAGCCTGAGTCGAGCGGCGGGTGATCCGACCCCGTCGAGGGGGTCGGGCGAGGCGGACCTGTCTGTGGGCCCGAGCCACTGTACGCGCGTCGCGGCATAGAGGTCGGGCGAGACGGAGGTCGCTTATTGCTTTATACGTAAAGCAGTCGGAGGACCGCTAATACCGGTCATCACCGGTATCGCCCTCAACAGTAGCCCCCGAGTGAGGTCCGACCCCCCACATAAGAGGGGTCGGGCGTCGCTCTAATCGGAGGTGGCTTGTAGAAGCGTTTCTACCGGTAAGGGGCGCGCGCGAGCGCGCACCTTACAGGTGTAGCCCCGAGCGAGGTCTGATCCCTTCTTGGGATCGGGCGTCGCTTAAGTCGGGAGGAAGAGCGATCGTGGTGATCCCTTATTTGTGCTGTAAGGGCGCGCGCGAGCGCGCACCTTGCAGGTGTAGCCCCCGAGCGAGGTCTGGCCCCCTCGGGGGCCGGGCGTCGCTCAGGTCGGGAGAAGGAATTTTCGTTCGCGAGAGCGAACTCATCCTTGGGACTTAAGGTTCTGCGACCCCGCGTTGGATCTCTTTTTGCGATTCCGTCCCCGAGTCCTCTGCTCGTTGCAGTGACCGGTCGGGGGTTCGGTTCGTCTTTGTATCGTGCCTCCAGCGCGTCCGTCCGCCGGACGAGGAGGTTGAGCCGAGCCACGCCTTACCTCGATGGCCGAGGCGTGACGCTCATCGAGCTGCTAACGGGTAAGTTCAAGTGGAGCCCCGGGATCCCTTCGGGGGATCCCAGCCGAACCGGCTGGCGGTTGGCCCCAATATTCCTAGTCGCCGTCCCACGTGGTTCTCAGATGCCGTTCGATAGGCTTCTGAGGGCTCGTTGCCTCTCTGCGGGGAGATACCCGTGGGTCGGATCGGACCGGGACTCGAACGCGAATCGTGATGCCCCTGGGCGGTCGACCGCCTGGGGGTACTGGCCGCTAGCGGACCCATCACTTTCACCCCTCACTCTGTTTATGCCCTGAGCGGCTGTCGAACCCATCCGCTGGGCCAGCCTTCGAACTCTTTGGGCCGTCGGGGCATGTTTCAGCCCATGTGTTTTTCTTACCTGGGCGGGCCTGACCCGATAAGTCGAACCGTCGTTCGGTATCACGGAGTTACCTGAGCTGGCCCGGCCCGATAAGTCGAAGCGTCGCTCGGCGGCGTGCGGTGGCGCTCGATCCGGCGGAGCCTGCAGGCGTGAGCAATAAAACGTGACGAGACGTTTACCTGCCTCACCTGGCGCGGGCGTGAATGGGGCGCGCTGCTCGAGGGGGCGCGCCGCGGGCGTCGTCGTCGTCGGCCGAGCCTATATAAACGGACCCGCGGGCTTCGTCCGTTGCACTTACGCTTTCTGCCTCCTCGAGCTCCCGCTGTCTTGCGCATTCTGCTCCCAAGCCCTTTCGCCTTCCTTCGTCCTCGCCACTCCGAGTCCCCCACAGCCACTTACTTCGCTCATCTTCGATGGCGTCTTGGGGAAGTCCGACGTGCGGAGCGTCCGCCTAGAGGGCCTGGTGAGGCGCGGCCTCCTCCGCGCGAGCACGGGGGC
>LFJQ01000480.1:0-26244 GCA_001182835.1 Oropetium thomaeum
ACGATGTCGTCGACGTAAAGGAGGAGGTAGGCCGTGTCGTTGCCGTGGTTGTAGACGAACAGCGATGAGTTGGAGCTTGTTGCCGTGAATCCTACTGCCCGTAGCTCCATGCCAAATGTCTCGAACCAAGCGCGGGGCGCCTGTTTCAGGCCATACAACGACATGGACAGAAGGCACACATGATCTGGGTGCTCGGTGTTGACAAAGCCTGATGGCTGATGGCATTAGACGCGTTCAGAGAGCTCGCCATGGAGGAACGCATTCTTGACATCGAGTTGATGCACCGGCCATTGATGCGACGCAGCAAGGTGGAGAACAGTACGGATCGTCGTCGGCTTGACAACCAGGGAGAAGGTCTGGTTGAAGTCGATCCCCGGCCGCGGGTGGAAGCCTCGAACGACCCACCTTGCTTTGCGGCACTCCAGCGATCCATTTGCATGCAGTTTGTTTTTTGAAAATCC
Organism: Oropetium thomaeum; assembly: GCA_001182835.1. Classification (NCBI taxonomy): domain Eukaryota; kingdom Viridiplantae; phylum Streptophyta; class Magnoliopsida; order Poales; family Poaceae; genus Oropetium; species Oropetium thomaeum. Next base: position 462 of record LFJQ01000480.1, read on the forward strand.
ATTTCCTAGTTATGACATTTACACCTGATGGCCGCAGGACGGGTGTCCAAGTGCGGTTGCTCTGCAGAGCGTCAAACTCGTCTTGCATTGCACGTAGCCAAAGCGGATCGCACAAGGCAGATCGAACGGTGGTGGGTGGTGGCGCAGGTGGTACAATAGCGGCAGCAGCATATTTCTTGTTGGGCAAGTAAATTCTGTCATGAGCGCGAGTGACCATGTGGTGTCGGGGTGGTTGCTGTGCAAGTCGTGGCGGCACCGGCAGCGTAGACGAGGCTGTTGGTGTTGCTGTGGCAGCAGTCTCAATGGGGTTGTTTGCTTGCGAGGCAGGCGAAGACGGCGTGGGTAGGGCTGCTGGTGCCGGAGCGGGGACTGTATTGGAGCTGCGTGGGCTGGTGCACGACATCTTGCAGTGGGGATGAACACCGGGTACGAGAGCGCGTCAGGGTCTGCTGGTGGTGCCGATTGCTGGGACGACCCGATGGAGCACCTCAATGGGAAAACATCCTCTACAAAAGTGACATGACGTGAGGTGATCACGCCTGGTAGATGGGTCATAGCACCGGTATCCTTTGGTATCTGCCGGGTAGCCGAGGAAGATGCATGGCATGGTGCGGGCTGCAAGTTTGTTGGGCATGGTGCCAGCGGTGTTTGGATAGCAGCGGCAGCCAAACACGCGCAAATGATCATAGTCCGCGGCAAAGCCCAGGAGCAGTTCGTGCGGACACGACATGGGCGGTGATTGAGAAGATATGTGGCTGTGGCCAGCGCATCCGGCCAGAAAGATGTGGGTGCAGAGGCATGCAAAAGCATGGTGCGCATTCTGTCGTTGATGGTGCGGAGGGTGCGTTTCGGCGCAGCCATTTTGCTGAGACGTATATGGGCATGTGAGGCATAAAGAGATGCCGGGAGCATGCAGGAATGAGCATGAAGCAAGATTATCAAATTCCTTGCCATTATCAGTTTGTAAGCAGACAATGGTACATTGAAATTGAGTGCAAACAAAAGCATGGAACGAGATTATCGTGGGCAAGACATCAGATTTGTGTCGCAAAGGGAAAGTCCATGCATAGTGGGAGAAATCATCAAGCAGCACAAGGTAAAACTTGAAACCAGAGTTGCTACAAACCGGAGAAGTCCAGACATCACAATGTAACAATTGAAAAGGGAAAATTGAAACATGATTGGACTCTGAGAATGGCAGCCGTACGTGTTTGCCGACCTGACAGGCTTCAGATGAATGATGGTTGGCCTTTACAAAACAGAAATTAAACTTGGTGAGTATGCCTTGCAACTGTCCATGGCCTGGGTGGCCAAGACGAGCGTGCCAAAGAGCGGGTCATGCTAGGCAAGCAAGTTGTGGTGGCTCTTCGTCTTATTTGTGGTTGGACGCAGCGGGTAGAGATCTCCAGTGGAATCACATCGGAGCAGCACTGACGCAGACCCGCCCAGAAAACCACGTCTCAGGACGAATCCGGTCTGTTGTTAAGCCAGGATCCTGTTGGGCAACGCTCGGCGAAGCGAGCGTACACACGATACAACACAGGCAGGATAAACAGCAATAATTTAAGGAGGAAGAAATTAATACAACATTAGTTCCTGGATTTTAGCTTAAGTCTTACAAGAGTTCAGAGCGCACAATAAAGTTTGAAATCGTAGCAGCGGAAGACTCGATTAATACAGACTCCGACACTCAAATACTAAGCAAAAGCATGCGCCCTGCCCGCGGGCGTCATGCTGCTGGCCACTTCAGGGTTACTGCGGCGACTCGCACAGTTCCCACTGGAGGTTCCCTACCTCGGAGTGAGACTCCTCCCAGTGGAAGCTATCGTCTTGGTTCTGGGTGCCGGTTCCTGAAAACCACAAATCGCTAACGCGTGAGCTTCTAAGAAGCTCAACAAGACTGACCCGTCAAAAGGCTGGCTACAGCCGACTTCTAGACATGAAGGCTGATGGGGGGTGGGTTTATTTGCTAAACGAACCCGCAACCTGTACTACTCTTGGTCAATTTTAGCACCGATTAAGTAGTTAGAATGTAACTTTAATTAGCACTGGTCTAATCAAGCATAATAAAAGTGACAATTAAATAGTATCATCATAGTGTCAAACTCATTGCATCTCAACTTATTTACAAAAATGTGGTGCGTTTCACGAGCATGCTCACCAACTGGGAGCGACAGCGGTTCGAAACGATTTTTATACCCTGCAGGGGGAAACCTAATCGTACGACACGTGCATGTCCCAGACTCGCACGTGGCAACCGTTCACACCAGCTCCTGCAACGTCAATTCCCTCCTACGTCTGCCTTAGCAGCGCCGCATCCCACCAGACAACACGTCCCAGACGGTTTCTGTGGAGTTCCCACGCTGCCCACCCCAGATCTCCTCCTAGTCAGACACCGTAGGGCAGGTTCGACGTTGCAATCACTAGGCTACATAGGTTTACTGGGGCCCATTACACCCAGCATACGACCAGTACGTTCAACACTCGATCAGTCTCGGACCACACGGATCAGACAGGTCTACGGTCACCCTGGACCCGGTCCAGTCGCCGACCTAATTGGTATCCTGTCTGACCCTCAAACTTTTATCCTTCTTTAATTATCTCATCATCAGGTGTCATAATGTATCAAGTGGTAGTTTCATCCAAGATCCTACCTTTCGCGAGCAGCGTCCACTCTGCTCGACTTCTACCGGTAATAACTTGCTAAGCATAGCAACTATTTGGTCATCTATACCAACTACCGGTAGGGTTTCCTATGGGAACAATGCATCTAAGGTTGCAATCAACTCCTAACAACTTAATGCACAAACATGACATGACCCACTGAGTTGTAAAAAGAAAATTTTAAACAGAGGTGGTGCACCGGGGCTTGCCTGGCTCTTCGGCTTCGCGGTTGATCTCTTCTGCTGGAGTGGAGGAGTCGGGCTCTGCAGCTACCTCGCGTGCTTCGGAATCTACATGATGCATCTTGATTAAGAGGAGTTCACAGAAATGATAACACAAGGCTTTTATTAAGGAGTATTTGAGAGTTTCAATCGGCGATGTTTAGAACTTAGGGTTAACCCTAACTCTTCGACGTGACTGGTTTAAAAATATTCGACTTAAGGAATGGGGTTCCAAATTATTTATTTAACTTCTCACGAGGTGATGTGAAATGGGTCAGATTCCCTGATTTAGGCTAAATTCAAACTTTAGGTTGAGAGTTATCGGCACTTTCTTCGGAGAGTAATTATTTAATTAAACTACGGTTATTAATCTTAGGGTTGAAAATGAAAATTTTAGTTGCACGAAAATTTTATTTTTACTGGATAGTGCTCTCTGAATTATGAATCTTGAAATTTGGTTGAGGCTTAGATTAATTTTCTAGATTTTTAAAAATTCAACAAACTTTCTGTTATTTAAAATGGTAAAATCAGAAATAATTATTAAACCTTGGAATAAAATTATGAAATTTTATGTAATCACTCATGAGCATCAAAACTAAAGTTCTGTTTTTGGGTTCAACATTTTGGAGTACTTTTATAATGTATTTTAGAAAAATGTAAATTAGTTAGGCAGAATGGAGTATCTTAAATAGGTTACATATAGTTCTGTGGTCCTAAAATCCTGGTAAAATTCCAGAGGATGCCTACTGTCATGACACACTTGTAGATCAAATTTGAGCCCTAGAATTGCTCTACAATTTGAATTAAAATTCATAAACAGAAAAGATTGTTTTAAATATCCCTAAAAATACCAGGTCATTTAGGAAAAAGTTTTTAACAGAAATTAGTGCATCTCATGAGGATTCTAACAAATTTTAGTTTGAAATTTTTGGAGGTTTCTGTGATTTGTTTGGCATTTTACAAGACAGGACAATATTGGAGGAAAATAGAATTGAAACAGTGCTTAGGGCAGAACAGGGGAGCTGAGCTCCGATGAGCTCCGCGGCCGATTCAGTCAAAATGGGTGATCGGCTGCGCTCAGTCCTTGGCCCTACACCATCTACAAGCTATGACGAAGCTCGGCAGCACGACAATGGTGAGGTTCCATCACCGGAGAGGGGTGCTCACCGTGGGGGTCGGCGGTGGCGGCGGTGAGGAAGGGTTCCCGACGAGATGAGCTAAATTCCGGAGAGAGGAGAGCGCCGTGAGCTGCACAATGACTTGACAAGTGAGTTGAGCAAGGGGAGGAGCACTGAAATAGGCCGGAGCATGGCCGGCGGCGAGGGGTGGCGGCTCTGCCCGAAGCTCGATGAAGGAATCACCGGAGGAACGGCGGAAGGAGAAGATTGGTTGGTCTAGCAGACTCACCGTGGTGCAGTGAACCTGTTTGATGGGGTTAGGGGTCGCGGGGATGGCTGGAATACCAAGGTCGATGGTGAGCTCAATTGGCGGCAGAAGGGGGAACTGGCGCGGTGCAGGCGTTCTGTCGTCGCCGGTGAGTTTCTGCGGCCGAGCACTTGTCAAAATCGATCACCGGGATGAGATGAAGCAGCCGGATGAAGGAATTGCAAAATGATGTACCGTGAAGATGAATTCGATGGTTGAGGGTCGGGGCGGTGCTCCTGTTGCTGGTGAGGACGACTGCAGTGTTCCGGGCGGAGGGAGCGACGGGAGCGCAATTCGATCAACTGAAAGCTGCACCGGGGCGAGGGGAGTCGTTTAGGCAAGGTTGGATCAGTGGAGAAGGGTCGGAGGTGTGGTCTCACCGTGAGCTCCCCCTTCGGCGGCAATGGCGACGGTGGCACCCGAGTGAGGGAAAACGGCAAGGCTTGCGTAGGAGCGAAATTGGGCGCGGGGAAAGTGGGAGGAGGGTTCAGCGCACTCCTTTAAGGTGTTGCGTGGAGAGTTAGGGATGGAGCAGAGAGTGGCGGCGGATTGGGCATCGGGGGCGGTGGCTTGCCGCAGAGGCACTGCCGCTCGGCAAATTGGCATGCAGCAGCGGCGACGAGACGGGAGAGAGAGAAGGCAGAGGGGAGGAGAAGATCTTCGGCGAGATCCTTGCACGGCGCCTTGAAGGCGGGGCGCGAAAAGGCGAGCCGGCCGGCGGAGGAAGCGCGCTGCCGCTCGGCGGATTGGGCGTCGGGGGCGGCACACTGCTCCTCGTCCGGCTGTTGTCGATTTCAAATGAATTGCTACAAGCTGCTACTGGTTTAAACTGAAAACCCCACCTCCCCAGCTCAGAAAATTATGAAAATTTTTGTGTATGCTCAGGGAATTATTTGGAACACTTTTTATTTAAGGTTCGAGTTCTGAATCAGCTCCAAAAATTTCTTGAATTTATGGGTCCACTTTAGTTTGTGTGAATTTTAAAAGGGTTTGAACCTTCTCTAAAAAATCTTGGATAAATTTCTAAAATTCTATTTTGAAGTGAACTTAATTGTTATGCAAAATATAGCTAGGGTGTTGTGGAAAATTTGGTGGGTCACGCATTAGGGTTTCACTCCTGCCCGAAGGATTAAGTTTTCGACACTGCGGGTGGAAACTTTCCGAACTTGGTAAACGTGTTCTGTGGATTATCAAAGTTTTTGTAGAGTTTCTTTGGGGCATTTTAAACAACATTGCACTTACTCCCATGTTGATTTTGCTTTTAGGTGTGAAATGTTGTCGATTAGGGTTTTTATGTTGTCGATCTAGGTCCTAGTGACACCTGGGGTGTCACAGCCTCCCCCCTAAAGAAATCGCGTCCCGAGATTTTAAGCAGAGGGTTAGGGTAGGCATAGGTACCTATGGGGTTGGGAGTAGTTCGGGTAGTGGGATCGAAGAAATTCTGCAGACTCCCATGTGGCCTCGTCTTCCGTGTGGTTGCTCCACAGAACCTTGTAAAACTTGAGTGTCCGTCTTCTAGTGACTCGCTCTTTTTCATCTAGTATCTTAATTGGACGCTCTGGGTAAGTTAAGTCTGGTTGCAACTCTTGCGCTTCTGGAATCACTTGATCTACGGGTGCCTTCAGACACTTCTTCAATTGTGAGACATGAAAGACGTTGTGTATCCCCGATAATTCTTCTGGCAGCTTCACTTGATATGCCACTGGTCCACATTCGGCCGTGATAAGATACGGGCCTATATACCGAGGTGCTAACTTGCCTCTGATCCCGAATCGTTGAACTCCTTTCATGGGTGAGACTCGTTGTGAGAGACCCGACCAATTTATATTCAAGTTTACCAAGTTGACTCGCGGCCCACGCATGGTATGCGAGAACTCAACCCGATAAAAGAGAATATAAACCCGGCAGTCCCCCGACATGCTTCTCAAGCAATGCCCAAGATCCAAGCACGTGGCAACGTCACAGGTGATACATCACATAGGTCACATTAATTAATAACATTAATTTAAGATATTCTTACATACCAAGGTTCGTCATAAGTCTTGAAACTAATGAATCAAAGAGCGGAAGCGATTCTAAGGAAGACGATAGTCGCAGCGGTTGCAATGAGGAAACAGCAAGGATTGCGATGCCCAGCCCACGAACATCGCAAATCACGTCACTCGAACGTCTCGACTACGCCTCGCCCTCGCCGGCATCGGCGGGGACAAAGTAGCCGAAGACCAACTCATCCTCACCTGCAAAAACTTAAACAACAAACGTTGAGTACGAAGGTACTCGCAAGTCTTACCCTGTGGTGGGAATTAGTTCCCGACTCCAAGGATAATGCAATGAGGCTAGCAAGGTAAATAAGGTATATGAATGGACTCGATTGCTTAAAGCAGAAACTAAGCATATATGAATAAGCATAAGTAAAAGACTCTGCGGGCATAAACTTCTAATAAACCCAATCCCCAAGTACCATGTAACCATAAACCATGTGCATACCATCATCCATGTTCCATCCGAACCATGGATACCAATACCCATATTCCATTTCCATCAACAATATCCCAATTTCCATCATGTTATGTGACAACTCTACGATATTATCCAAAGGACACTGAGCTTGATCATAACCGAGACCGCGGCGGATTCGAACCGATTTTACACCCTGCAGGGGAGTCCAACTGTACCCACACGACTGAGGACCATACGGCTCATGCAACCCGCTAAAGTTACACAAGGGGGTACTCATGTCAACCTTTTTCACACTCGTGCCCACACGGTTGGAAAATCCACACGGTGCCGAGTACCACGGCCTCGCAGGCACACGTGAGTCCCTCGTCGAGTGTCACGGCCTCGCAGGCACCCATGACTCCCTCGTTCCACACACCGTGCAGTCATCGGCCAAACGTTGGTACGCAGTGAGATACTCAGCTTGTCTTACCATTATATCGGACATGTGGTATGAACGGAAAGTGCTCAGGCCAAGAATAACACGGCCGGTTCCTAGGTCAACCCAGACGGGGCCTACGGCACACAAGACCTCCATGTCTTGCTGCACTCCTATCCCACCGTCCAGATTTCAGCTTTTAACACTTTCAACTTTTACCAACATATGAACTCGCCACAAAGTCCATAAGTAATCAAGGTGGTTCCTATACGTGCGAGTGGGACTTACCACTCGACTTCTACCGTGTTATCTAAGCATGGCTAAGCATTCGTGACTCGAACAAAGACACTCTACCCAGGTTGACAAGGTGACGTATTCCAATACCAAGGAGGGGTACATGCAACAATAATAGGTTTTCCCAATGTTACTACTAGCCTGACTTTATGCATTCCTATACGTAAGCATTCATATTAATCATTAAGTAAATTACTTAGGGTAGCAATATGAGGTGCTTGCCTTCAACAGCAGCGGGGTTGACTTCCTCAGCAGCTGGATCAACCTCTGGTGCTTCTCCCGTAGCAGCACCCGCGTCACTCTCTGGCCGTTCGTAAGCTATAAAGTAAAACGCGACGGTATGAGATGCATGTCATGATGCCATGATGCACAAATGATGCTATATGATGCAGAGAGGTAGCTACTGAGTTTATGAACACAATGCAAAAAGAACGAAGGCATTCGGAGTTTACAGCTCAAGTTATGACCTAAACAGTTCTACCGATTCCGGTTACGGGTTCCCGGTTCCCGGTTTCGATATCGGGTGGCACACGGATGTTGTTTCCGGGAAGAATTCCCAAAACACATCTCATGTACTGGCTTTACTAAGTGGCTTGGGTTACTATGAGACTAAGTTTGAGTGGTTTTGACTCGCGTTAACAGGAACACGAGCCCTCCGATGGTCGTTGGCCTGTTCACGACATCGGGAATACCGTAACGGTACCGTAAAAGTCGTAACGACTTTTCCGGTGAAATTCAAAGTTAAGTTACAGGCATGGGACCATTTTTAGTTTAAAGTAGGCTCTAAACTAAGACTTTTGGCTCTGGTTTGGGGTCAAGTTGAGCTTCTATGAATTTACTAAAATCTAACAAGGCTCTGTTTTCCCAAATTTATAAAATCAGAAACATGCATTAGAACTTATGCAAAAATCATGAAACTTTACAGAGCTACTACTGAGAATCTAAACTAAAGTTTTTGTTAAAGGTCTTGGGCTTTTGGGTGACTTGCCTAATGCACTTTAGATAAAGGCAAATAATCTAGGGTTTTGGGGATATTAACAGTGAAATGCATGCACAAATGTTCCTGAAAAATTCTGATGAAAATGCAGGAGATGCATCATGCCCAAGATAAAATTATGGAACAAAAATCAACCCTAGAAACCTTCTGGAACTTCAATTAAAAATCCACAACAGAAATAATACATTGAATTATTAAAGAAATTCCAGGGACAAAATTGAAAAAGTGCTTTAACAGAAAATTAACTCATTAATCAAGGATTCAAACAAAATTAGGTTTGGCATTTTTAGACTTCTCCAAGATTTTCTACACACTATGCATCTTCTGGTTAATAAAAAGGAAAATAGGAAATTCAATGGAACAGTACTCAGAACAGGGGAAAATAGTCAGTGCGGTTGCTCCGGTGGAAAATTCGCCGGAGGAGGGGGCTAGGAGGGGGATGGAGTGGTCGAGGAGCATCACCTGATTCAAGGAACTGATTGATGAAGATTAGGGCCACGGGGAAAGGCGCAAGGTGGTGGTCGACGTGAGCCCTGGCGGCAAATTCAGTGGAGACCGACGGCGGCGCGGGAGAATCTCCCTCACCGGTGATGAGCTGCGATCAATGGCTTATAAAACTGGTGTACCATGGTGAGAGGAACAAGCTAGTTGAAGGAATTGAAGAATGGGGCTACCGTGGTGACGGAATTTGGAGAGAGGCGGCCGTCGGCGCTGTTGTCGGCCGAGGAGCAGTGCGGTGATGTTCCGGTGAATTTAGGGCACGACAGGGAAACTTGGTGTTCGGAGAGTTTCAGTGGGCCGAGGGGAACTGATTGGCACGGTGGCGAGGCTAGGGAGTGGCCGGAGCGAGCTGTCGACGGTGGGGGTGCTCGGGCGGCAATGGCGTGGTGCTCTGAGGTGCGCGGCAGAACAGAGAAGGAAGAAAGGAGGGGAGGGGGAGCTAGTGCTTGAGCTTTGTACTCGAAGAGGAGGAGCCAAGGGAGGTAGAGAGTAGTGGTGCACGCGGATTGGAGAAGGGGTGCGGCGGCCGGCAATTGGCGCCTGAAGGCGGTGCTCGGCAGTGGCGATGGCGTGCGGCAGTGAGGGAAATGAAGGCGCGCCAGAGAGAGGGAGAGAGAGGAAGAGAGAAGAGGGGAAGATCTCTTGCAAGATTCACCGATGGGGAGGAGTGATGGCGCGCGCGGGGGATTGGCCGGCGCTGCGCTCAGCTGCGGTGGTTGGCTGCGGCGGCAAGGGGTGTCGGGCGAGTACTGTTCACGGTAAGATTATTTTCAATTCAATTAATTCAATTACCCTCCCTCTTGATACAACAGAAAACCCTAAGCTCCCGAGCTCAAAAATTTTGAAACTTTTTGTGTGTGCTAAATGAATTATTTCGAACAACTTTCATTATAGGAAGTTTGACTGAATCAGCTCCTAAAAGTCTGTGAATTTTCAACTTGCATCAAATTTGTTGGAATTTTAAAAGTGTTTAAACCTTCACCAAAAATTTTGATAAAATCTCCAAAATTCTATTTTAATGTATAGTTAATTGTTATGCAAAACATTGGGGTAGTTTTATTAAGAAAACAAAAGACTCTTGAAAGTCGATTAGGGTTTTGCGAAAAGACGAAAACTCGAAACCCTGACCCAAAATCAAAATAGGAAAAAGTCGAATTCAAATGATTGAATCAGTGAGCTCAAATCAAAAGGATAAAAGATTTGAACTTTTGGGATGTGACAGACCACCCCCCCTTAAAAGAATCTCGTCCCGAGATTAAAAGTTTAAGTAGGGTGGCGAAAGGAATATCAATGGTAAGGAATGCTAAGAAGCGAATGTGAAGAAAACAACGAGGGGACTTACGGCTCTGTGAATATCTCATTAAAAACAAACTTCCTTCATTTTCCAAAAGATGACAGTACATCCATTGTTCAACCCCTTAGACTGTCAAACCACCACTTTTACATCCAAAGGATTACACGCCACTAAGATAAACTTCTAAGAACACATACTAACTCCAAGATAAGGACAACGCACTCCCTAAGCGAAGCATCTAGCTAAACTGTCACTTCGGAGCCACCTCCAATCTACTCCTCATCTGGCTCTGGGTCTGAAGCTTCGGGATCTGATACTTCTGACTCAGGCGCATCATCGTTAGCGGGAGGCGGCTGCTGTGCCTCCAAAAGTCCCGCTAACTGATGCTGCAAATGATGGTTCTCATGGGCGAGGTTCTCCGCCATCTGAACTGCATTATCCCTGAGCATCTCCAGCTGGTGAATGTGTTGCAACATGATGTTACATCATTCTCTCTAGCATGGATTTGGGCAGTCTTAATCTCGGAGACCGCCTCTAACTCAGAGATACGTGTAGCGCGCGCGTCGCAGCGAGCACGCAGTGCATTGTTCCTGCTCTCCAAGTCCTGGACCTTCTTCTTGAGTTGAGCCATCTCTACATGAGCCTGTCGCAAAGCCTGACGATCCATCTGGGCTGCGAGAACAGTGTCCTCATGCAAGTTGAGTAGCGCTAGGCTCCATGTGAACAAGGGAGTGATATGGTCCATCTCTCCCCTGAAAGTCCTCTTCTGAGCATTCTTAACATTGCGGTGCCAGGTGCGGTCGACCTGGTCCCGTATCGGAAACAACGCTGCTGGTTTGTCTGCCAGGTCCTCGAGGTGTCGCTCGCAAATCCGCAATAGAGCCTGATGCGCGGCTGACTCGATGGCTTCCGTCTTATCTGAACCGAAGGTGGTGGTGGTATAAACCTCTCCGTTGGCATGCTGAGGGTGCGTGGGTAATGTCACGGTGGCCGAGCAGCGCGGTAAGTCATACTACCGATACTCCCGAAACTGAAACCAAGGAGTCTCTGTATATCCCAATGACTGTAGAGTCTGCTCGAGTATCTCCACAAATCCTCGGCGTCCTGACTTCTTGGTGACGTAGGTAGGGGTGGAGTCCTCAATGGCTATCTCCGCGATCCCATGCTCGATCGTGTTGGCGTCCATCTGCATCACAGAGATGAATAATATTTTACTAATCAGAAGCCACATGTTGACACATAGTTCAAAGCATGCTAAATCTTCCGATACATAAAATATTTTTCATCCCTGCGTAAAAAGGTGATTCAACTCGATCACTAAGGATACTGACTAGCGACAGCCGGTAGTCCAAGGTGCTTTACCATCTAAGTTGACCTGTCAAGGAGACAATCTTCTCATCGAGGAAGGTTCTGGGAAGGCTAAATGATATACAAGGGTTTGCTCCAACTCGGTTGATTTCACACAACCACTAAGGGAGGAAGGTGTCCAGGTTGACCCCTTTTAACTTCTGTTGGTGTTATAGCCATTATTGATGGAATTTTTGCTCCTGGATGGTTTTAGTATAAGTTTGAAGGATTTGAACATTTCTTCATGCAATGCAATCCTACATCGGCCTATGCGTCCTCACAAAGTAAAAAGAATACGCATAGGCGGTGGCAGAGTCGCACTCAAGTTAGCCGTTACTATATGTTTCTTACGATATCGCGGTTAGCGTACCTGCAGAAAATGACATCACAGGCAGTGCAATAATATATATATCAAAAGTAAATACAACAACCCATATCATTGCCATATGGGTCGCCCCGAGTAGGTCACGTACGGGATCACATGTCCGACCTTCCCTGCGCGGTGACAGACTGCACTATACCTCAGGCAGCGGAGGTATGAGAGTGTTCCGCAAAACCGAAGTCGTGAGGAACAAACTCATCTCTTGTGTGCCAAAGACACAAGACTCCACTGTTGCGAAGGTCTGCATTCGCAACAGGTCCGTAACCCACACCTCGTACGGTAGAGGGCCGCTTCTCTCCCTAAACGGCAAGGGGGCGTACTATGTTACAGCGAACATAATACCTCCTTCCATACCACCATGGTATAGAACGCTACTGCTGCTGACGCAACAGGGATTTCTCGACCTTTCACCGCAGTCGAGCGGCGTACCTTACCTTGCTTACCTGAGCGTAGGTGCGTCGTTACAGAAAGGTAAATCTAAACTGGGTTTAGTTAGCCCCTACACTAGGTTAGCTTGCCACCTGATAACCTATTAACTAATAGGGCGCGTACCTCACTCGCACGTAAATTTTCGAAAATATGCCTTAAACGTTGTATCATTTCCCAACACGGCTCTGATACCAAAGCTGACACGACCCGTCCAGAAAACCTCGTCTCGGGACGGATCCGGTCAGTCGTTAAGCCAAGATCTTGTTGGGCAACGCTCGGCGGAGCGAGCGTACACACGATACAACACAGGCACGAATAAACAGCAATAATTTACAAGAAGAGGGAACTTAATACATCATTGGTTCATAAATTTAAGGTTAAATATTACATTGCTTCAGAGTACGCAACAGTTTTGAAAACGATAAACAGCGGAAGACTAGAACTATTACAACTCCGACACTCGGACTTAAGCAAAAGCACGAGCCGTGCCCACGGGCGTCATGCTACTAGCCACTTCAACAGATCAATGCGGCGACTCGCACAACTCCCATTGGAGGTTCCCGAACTCGAGGGGAGGCTCCTCCCAATGGAAACTACCTGCTGGTTCCTGCATGACGGCGCCTGAAAACCACAAAACGCTAACGCGTGAGCTTCTAAGAAGCTCAGCAAGACTTACCCGACAAATGGCTGACTACAGCCGACTCCTAGACATGAAGGCTGATGGGGGTAGGGTTATTGCCAAAAGGACTCGCAGCCTATACTACTCTTGTCAATTTTTAGCACAAGTTAAGTGATTAGGGAAAAAATAAATTTAGTTAGCACTGAGCTAAGCAAACATAACAAAATCAACAATAGTAGTATTAATATTCATAATTCATTCTCAGTGTGTCTCAACCTATTTTACTAAAATGTGGTGCGTTTCACGAGCATGCTCACTAACTGGGAGCGACAGCGGTTCGAAACGATTTTATACCCTGCAGGGGGATACCTGACCGTACGACACGTGCGTGTCCCAGACTCGCACGTGGCAACCGTTCACACCAGCTCCTGCAACGTCAATTCCAGCCTACGCATGCCTTAGCAGCGCCGCGTCCCACCAGACAACGCGTCCCAGACGGTTTCTGTGGAGTTCCCACGCTGCCCCACCCCAGATCTCCTCCTAGTCAGACACCGTAGGGCAGGTTCGACGTTGCAATCACTAGGCTACGTAGGTTTACTGGGGCCCATAACACCCAGCATACGACCAGTACGTTCAACACTCGATCAGTCTCGGACCACACGGATCAGACAAGTCTACGGTCACCCTGGACCCAGTCCAGTCGCCGACCTACTTTGTATCCTGTCTGACCCTCAAACTTTTATCTTTCTTACTTTATTCACATTCGTGTGGCCCATCTCATGAAGTAGTTTCAATCAACAACCTATCCTTTCGCGAGCAGCGTCCACTTTGCTCGACTTCTACCGGCAAATACTTACTAAGCATAGCGTACTAAAAGGGGTGTCTATACCAACTACCGTTAGGGTTTCCTATGGAAACAATGCAACTATGGTTTCAATCAACTCCTAGTACTTAATGCACAAACAAGGCATACTTAGATGTAAAAGTAAAACTTTAAAATCTGGTTGTGCACCGGGGCTTGCCTGGTTCTTCGGTGTTGAGGTCGACTTCTTCGGCGGGAGTCGAAGAACTTGGATCGGCAGCTACCTCGTTAGCGTCAGAATCTACATGATGCAGTAGGATCACGATAAGTTTAACGAAAAAGAAACTTATTATTATTATCAATAGTGACCTAGGGTTTAGATTAGCGACGCCCAGAATTAGGGTTAACCCTAATTACTCGTCGCCGTCGATTAAATTAAATCATTAATCTGTGAATGATGTTTAAGGAAGTCTATTATACTTCCATGAGGTGACTTTTAGTTGGCATGTTCATCAACTTCAACTTTAATTAAGTTAATGCGACATTTTTCATCGGTTAATTTTATTTAATTACTTCGGCTATTAAACTAGGGTTAAAAATGAAGATTTTAATTCTTCCTCAAGATTATTTTTAGTGGGTAGTACTCCCTGGAATAAGTATTTTTGACTTTGGGTGGGGCCTAGATGAATTTTCTATATTTTATAAAAATTCATCAAAGTTCCTGTTTTTAGATCTTGTAAAATCAGGAACCACTAGTAAACATTAGAATAAAATTATGAAAACTTTATGTGAGCATTCCTGAGCACCAGATCTACAACTTTGCTTTTGGGGTCTAACCTTGAAAATGACTTTTACAATGTACTTTAGAAAATGCTATTTAACTAGGCAGATTGAAGTTATTTAATAGGGTTACATGCCATTTCTTGTTCCTAAAATCTTAATAAAATTCCAGAGGGTGTGTAGTATCATGGTGTACTTGTAGATCAAGGGTTAGCCCTAGCATTGCTCTATAATGAAATTTAAAATTCATAAACAGAAAGGAGTGTTTCTAATTAACTCTACAAATGTTTGGTGATTTGTTAAAAAGTGTTTTAACAGAAAATTAGTACTTTTCATGAGGGTTCTAACAAATTTTGGTCTGGCATTTTTGGATCTTCCTGTGATTTTCTAGGGTTTTTAGAAGACAGAGCAATAATCTGGAAAATAAATAGGAAAAAGAAAAACAGTGAACAGTCTCCCGACGAGCTCCGGCGGCCAATTCCCCGACGATGGGGTGGTCGTCGGTCATCGAACCTTGGCTTTTCATGATCCACACGACATGACGAAGCTCGGCAACATGGTAGTTATCAAGCTTGGGCACGGCAGAGGGGGTCTCACCGTGGGGGTGCCTCGGGGCGGCGGCGAAACCAAAATTCCGTCGAGGGGGGCTCGCCGTCGGAGGATTGGAAGGTGCTGTTAGCTTCACGAGGTGGAGAGGGGGTGAATTGATGAGTGAATTTGATTGAAACACTTCGGAAGTGGTGTTTCACCGTGGGGGCGGCAATGGCGTCAATGGCGTCGGCCGGGGCAGGGAAATTGGGGGCTTCTCGCGCGGGGGAGGAGAGAAATGGAGGAGGGGGGGGATTGGGGAGGAGAATGTGCACCAATTTATCGACGGGCCGGGGTAGGGAGAAGGTAGGGAGCAAGGGGGGGGGGGTGGAGGCCGGCAGTGAGGCGGCGCCATGGCTGTCGGTTCTGTTGTCGGGCGGCTCCGGGCGACGCAGAGAAAGAGAGAGAGAGAGAGGAAGAGGGGAGCGCGGGGGAGAGAAAAGGAGGCAAGGAGCGGCGCGGCAATAATGGCGACGTGCGCCACAGGCGCCCGTGCCGGGCGGGCGCAGCCGGGCGGCTGCACGCCCCTGTTGTCGGGCGGGCGGGCACTGTAGCCCGCCCGGCAACAGTTTGATTTTTTTTTTCTTTAATGCTGGAAGGATTCAATGATTCGGCACACTTCCCCAGCTCAAAAAAATTTGAAAAATTTTGTACAAGCTCAGGAATTTATTTGGAACACTTTTCATTTAAGGTTCAAGTCATGATTTGGTCTCTAAAAATTCCTGAATTTCTAGGTTGATTATAGCTTCTGTGAATTTTTAAGAGGTCTAAAGTTTTTCCAAAAATCTTGAATAATTTCCCAAAATTCTATTCAAAGTGTACTTAATTGTTATGTAAAAATATAGCTGGGATTCTGTGGAAGTTTTGATGGTCAAGAGTTAGGGTTTGGGTTTCTTTCTGTTAACGAGATTTCGACACTCTTAGTTGAAACCTCTCCGGACTTTGCTACATGCTCTGTTGTTTGTCAAACTTCTCCTAGTATCTCCTTAAAGCATTTTAAACAATGTTCCTTTTCATTTCTATGATTGAAACTGCTTTAAATTGAGTGAAATTAGGATTTAGGGTTTATAGTTTGTCGACTTTTCCCTGGTGACACCTGGGGTGTCACACAAACTCTGCAAGACCGCATCCAAACAACCACTTGTCAGACCAAAAGAGTACATTTGTGCCTTGTCCAACATGGGAGATTACTGCAGTATCAAAGAGAGCCTGGGCATTAGCGTAGACAGGGATGTCTAAGCCTTGCCACGGTCGCTCCTTGTCGGTTTTTTGGAACCAACAGCCATCGGAGTTGTAGCGACCAGCTCATCAGCTCGAGATTGAGAATTCCTAAACCTCCCAAATCCAGAGGCCGCTGTACCTTCTCCCAAGCAACCAGACATGAACCACCATTTACCTTGTTTCTTCCTTTCCACAGAAAACCTCTCTGAAGTTTATTAGTTTGCTTTGATGAACCACTTGGGGGCCTTTATGGCAATCAACAAAATAGATAGGGATAGCTGTGAGAACAAAACGTACCCAAGCGGCCCGTCCTGCCAAATTCATGAGTGAGGCTTGCCACCCTGGAAGTTTGTTTCCAATCTTTTCTACCCACAACATGAGGTCTGCTTTCTTCACCTTCTTGTCTGAAATAGGAAGGCCCAAGTACGTGCAAGGAAAATCAGCCATTGTGCACGGTAAAGTCTGCTGAACTGTTGCTAGATGCGGCTCTTCACAGCGAATAGGAATGATGCAGCTCTTCTGGAAATTTGTGTACAGACCTGAGGCATCACCAAACCTGTTTAGAATTCCCATAGTGAGGTTCATATCATCTTCGACCGGCTTTATAAAGAGAGCCACATCATCGGCATAAAGAGAAATCCGATGTTCTTGATTACGAACGGGTGAGCGGCTGTAGTAAACCAAGATCACTAGCCTTCTTGAAAAGGCTATTTAGCACATCCATGACCAATATAAATAACATAGGTGAGAGCGGGTCGCCTTGTCGAAGGCCCCTTTGATGGCGGATCTCCTCTCCCGGCTGACCGTTCACAAGAATCCGGGTTGAAGAAGTGCGTAACAAATTAGATACAAGGCTTCTCCAAATCGGACCAAAACCCAAATGCTCCAGTACCTCTAAAAGAAAAGGCCAAGCCACAGAATCAAAAGCTTTGGAAATGTCCAATTTCAAGAAAAGACTAGATACCTTTTGCCTGTGTAGCAGCTTGATGGTTTGTTGAACAAGATAAAGTTGTCATGTATCGAACGACCTCGGATAAACGCGCTTTGGTTGGTGGCGACCATAGTATTTAGAAGGGGAGCCAATCTGTTTTGCAAGGATTTTTGTCACAAGTTTTGCGAAACTGTGTATGAGACTGATGGGCCGAAAATCCTTTGCAGAGAGCGCTTCATCCATTTTGGGTATCAAAGTAAGAAAAGCTGAGTTCAAGAGCCAAAGTTTCCTGAGTCTCCCTGTTGGAGAGTGATGATAGCTGCCATAAAATCTGCCTTGATGATCGACCAACATGCTTTATAGAACCGGCCTGTATAGCCGTCCGGGCCTGGTGCACGATCTGATGGTATGGATTTAATTGTGTCCCATACCTCTTCTTCCGTGATGGGCTCATCCAGGGAAGAGAGGTCAAGGCCTTCACGGTGGAAGAAATCAAGATCGAGCGTCGTCGACCTGGGAGGGCTGTACCAAGTAAATCATTGAAATGATTGAACATAATTTCCTGTTTCTCTTCCTGACCAGTGACCACTACATCATCATGAATCAACTTCGGGATAAAGTTCTTTTTCTTGCGAAAGCCTGCTGTTCTGTGGAATAATTCGGTGTTGGCATCACCATCTTTCAGGAAGCGAATCCGAGACCTGAGGCGCGCTATGGTGTGCTCTAAAGAGGAGAGGACCAGACATAGACACTTTGCCTCACGCCGAAGCCAATCTTCATCTGATGTGAGCAGGCGGCAGTCCTGGGCAATTTCTAAGAGGTGCAGAATTTCACGCGCAAGTCCGAGTTGGGTTTTGATGTGGCCAACCCGTTTTTGACTCCATGACTGTAGAGCCCGAGTGAGGCGCTTCAACTTGATAGAGATGCGTTCCAGTGGACAAGAATTGCGCAGAGGTTCAGCCCAGGATTGAGCGACCACCTCATGGAACCTTCCATCTTCGGCCAAAAGCTCTCAAGTGAAAACGTCGTTTGGCATGGATACCTTCCTGAGCCCAAGCATTAACGGACAATGATCAGAGATTTCCGAGGCTTGACTTGTAGCATACAATCTGGATAAATGGCTTCCCAGTCGGTGGTGCAAAGGACTCGATCTAATTTGACAAGAGTTGGTGCTTCCCGTTCATTCGACCAAGTATAACGCCGTCCAATCAGTGGGATTTCTTTGAGATCAAAATCATTCACAAACCGTCGAAACCGGCCCATCATAGTTCTATTAAGGTTGTCGTTGTTCTTGTCCACGGAGGAATAAATCATATTGAAAATCACCCGCCACGATCCAAGGCCCAGCACAATGCTCCCTGACTTCTCGCAACTCATTGAGGAAAACCACTTTCTCACTATCTTGCTGCGGGCCGTAGACCACCTGTAAACCACCAATCTTCCTCATTTTCTGAACTGAACTCTATAGAAACTGAATGCCTATCAACTCTCCAATTGTCGGATGTGTAGTTTCCCTCACGCCAAGTAACAAGAATGCCTCCTCGGGTGCCTTGTGCCGGCAGGAACACAAACTGACGGAAGTCACGACCCAAAATTGACATTACATCCCAATCAGTAATAAGAGTAAGTTTTGTTTCTTGGAGACAAACAATAACCGGACGAGAATCCTCAACGACCTTGCGTACATTATCACGTCGGGATCTCTTGTTCAGACCCCGCACATTCCACACTAAGATTTTTGGCTGATCCATTGGAACCGGTAATAAGATCGACCTTGAAGAAAACCGGGCTCAAGCAGTCACTTCCACCTGTGAGGAGAGGGCCGAGGACTGAACTTGTGTGTCCTCCGGTACTTCTTTGCCCAAGAGTGTCGCCAAGGCAACGACATGCTCCCTGTTAAGTGGTTTTTTTAAAGAACTGTATGCACTTCTCCTTGGACTGCTTGGAAACCATTTGGTTCTCGTCTGTGAAACCCAAACGGCGACATACCGTGGCCGCTGATTGATGGTTGACTTCAGGTGGGAGCTTAGTGATCCGACGACTGCGCCGCGGAGCATGTGTTGAGGCCGCTGCAGCCCTGCGTCGTCGCTGCACCTTGGGAGTAGGGATAACATGAGGCACGGTTCTGGAGATCCTAGAGATGAAGTCCTCGGTCAACTGTTGGTCAGGCTGGTTGGGGTTTGGTGTTTCTTGAACATGTTGCCCTCTTTTGTAAACGATCATGCTGGATTGTGGGGACAGGATCCGGAGTCGGTTGCACGAGCAGGACATCCTCAGCTGGCCTCCAGGCAAGCGGGGAGAGCTCGAGAGCGCTTGTGCCAAGATCGCTTGCAGCTGGCATGTTGGTGCATGGTGGTGCCAGCGGATCTTCTATGACTGGGTGGTCTTCTGCAGGCACAACAGGCTCGGGCTTAAGTCGGGGAGGCGAAGACGCGTGCTGTGACGGTTCAGGTTCTGGGTTATCTGAGTTTGTCCCCAGCAACATATCATGATGTCGCATCGAAGGCATCTCGAAGCACGCCATAACCGGGGATACAACCGAAGGGATATCATCCTGATCATTGACTGATGTCCCGTACGAATGTTGCTCACCCATTGGCCCATTTGAAACAACATCACACGCATTGGTAAACCGAGGCATGCAATTGGGGAGGTGCTTGGTTAATTGGCACAACTTCCGCTGGCTGCGCCATACGCAGTGACCGGGGCGGGGGTGTGCACGTCTGGTCTTCGGAATTGATGGGTGCCTCCTCGGGGACGCAGCCGGTTGTGGTCCGTCTACCGTGACAGCTTCCGTCGCATCGCCGGCGTCCCGAGCCACCCGCCTCGACGGCGGCTACCACTTGCAGCCCGCCGGAGGGGATATGCTCTAGAACGACAGCAACTTGCGTAGGGGCGCTGAGCTGGTCTTCCTGAACCCCCAGCCCATTCTGCTCGACGACGATCGCCTCCCGCGACACGTCGGAGGGAATAGGCTCGGGGGTGGTTGTCTTCCCGGAGTCGATTTCAGGTCCGTTCGCCTCGACAACTGCGGCCTCCTGCTGCACGTTGGAGGGAACTGGACCCAGGCGCGTGTGCACGCTCGATCGTCGCTGAACGCTGTCCCAGCTAGAATCATGTCGAGAGTAAGGTGATCCTGGGGACGATTCACGGCGCCGCCGTCGGCGTCCGTGATGGTCGAAGTTGTCGTCGCCACCCGAGGGGATAGGGTCGTCGTCGTCGACCCCCGGGAGGTTTGTAGCAGCCACCGAGAACGAGACTGGGTAGCACAGAGTCGGCTTGCCTGGTGGGGCTTCAATAACGCCGACGGACGGTTCCACCACGTGAAGATCACGAGAACTTGGGAAAGAATCCGGCTTGAAGCACCAGGCTGACACCCGGAAAACCGAGTAATCCTCCCGATTCCTGGTGGCCGGGTGGAGTAGTTGCGGCCAGCCGTAAGGGTTGAGCAAGCTCTCGGCCGTCGACATCTCCCAGGCGTGCGCCGGGATGCCGCGCATCTCGACATCAACGAGAACTGGAAGGGAAGCTCCTGAGGCAAAGGCCTGCCGAGTCCAACGTCGAAAATGGAGATGCAGCGTGCCAGACCCAGGGAGAGGCCCATCATCGACAATCCTTGAAACTGTAGCTTCATCTTCCACGAAAACAAAGAACACATCCTCACCGCAAGCATGCTTAACTGAAACTGTTTCACTATCGAGGTTATAGCGGGGAACAAGCATGGCCTTGATCTCGTCGGTTGACACCGCGGGATGGTCGCCGAACACCGAGACGATAATCACGCGGCGCATGTCATCTGCCGCACGCTCCAGCCTGACTGACCAGTCAATCACGCATGGCGGGCCCTAAGCCGGGGAGGCGCCCTCATCCTGGACTGGAGGTTCTAGAGAGGCGGCCTCGCCGTTGCCCGGGTTTGCGCCGACGTCGATGTGGTCTTCGCCGCTGACGACGGCCACCACGGTGACCATCTTCTGAAGCTTGGGTCCCAGCCGCTGAGAGCTCGGCTGCCAGTGTGTGGCCGGCTGGAATGGCAGTCTGGGCGCCAACCATCTCCGCCGGGGCCGGGGCCTCGATCGCCTGAGGAGCCGGCGTGATGCGGCGCCAGACTGGAACGCGACGCGCCGTTTCTTCCTTGCGACCTTCACGGGCTGGGCAGTCATACGAGCGGTGCCCCAAAACCTTGCACTTAAAGCATCTTGGACGCGATTGGCATGCGGCGGCGCGGTGGGAACGCGAGAAATAGTTGAAGCAAAGACCTCGAAGGTCGACTGATATAGGGCGTCGTGGCCGCTGGTTCAGCCGTCGCTTTGAGGCGCGAGAGCGAACCTCCTCCCAACCGTTGGCATCCGGGCCACGACGCTCCGGGGCGTGAACCGTCGAGCGGAGCACGATGCGCGGAGGTTGCTTGACCGGTTGTTCCAGGGAAGGTGAAGGGACTGCCGAAGCGGCAGAGGAGGCGACCACATCTCGGAACGACCTGACTTCCGAGGAGCCGGCGTTTGACAGCGGACTGGACCCAGCACCTGCCGCCAAGGAGGCGGCGCTTGACGACGGACTGTTGTCCGACCAGCGGGCCTCCTTTGAACGGCCGCCGGAACGACCACGGTGGTTCAGCATCGAACTGGATCTCACTTTCACACATTCATGTTAAATTATTGGCAAGCCTATTAACTTTAGTTAAGTGGTAAAGAGAGCACAAAGACCTAATTGCCGTAGGGATACCAGAATAATGATGCTAGAAAAGAAAAGTTTACCGGAGGGCTTAAAAATTTCAAATAACAATTCAAATTTAGATTTTTAATTCCACACATTCCTAGCATTTCCACCAACTTCGCAAAGTTTTTTAGGGTATTTAGCAATCAAGATCATTGAAGGCGAATGTTCAAACTCCGAAATTGTTTAATCCAAAACCCTAATTAGGTCGGAATTTCAAATAATAGACAAAAGGATTCAAGAATGCACAAATAGCAAATTTCAAAAATTTAATTCTAACTCCCTTTTCATGTCTAGCCATTCAACCATTTTAGTGAAACTTCAAAGTTGCAATTGGAATTCAAATTCAACTCCCACACCAAGTCTCTTCTCTCCTTCCTTCCTCCCTTCTGCCCTGCCCGTTCTTTCTTTTCTCTGTTGTCGGACGGGTACAGTACCCGTGCTGCCAAGGACAGAGTCGCCATGCCGTTTTCTCCCGCCGAGCATCGCCCTACGCCCGTAGCCGTGCAGAGCAGAGCTAGCCCGACGTGCGTCTTAATGATCCTCCGCGAGCGCCGCTGCTCCACTCGGCCCGCGAACTACCCGCGTACGGGAACCGGCGACCGCCTTCACCATAGCCGCGGCCGCCCGATTAAATTCATCCCAAGGCGCCGCTGCAATTCTGTCCGGCCAACAGCCCGCGGGTTGCAAAACCATCCCTGTACGCTACAAATTGCCCCTCCACCAGTTTTCTTCTTCCTCCCCGCTCCTCCTCGTTCTTATTCCTCACTGCCTGCCGCCATTGCCGCCGCGTTGCTCCCACGTCGACCGGCCGTCCCTCTACAATCCAACACCAACCGAGCTCCTCCAACATGTACGAGATCACTCACTACGCCCTCCCACATCCATTTAACCTTTCCCGAGCCGAAACCCTAGCCAACACCGGCAATTCGTTCTCGGAGCACCGCCGTAACCGCCATTGAAGCCGCCCCCGTCGAATTCCTCGTTGCCGGTGAGCGCCTATCCAATTCCTTCCGTCGGCGAGACCCACGTGTTGCCCTGTATCCGTTTCAATTGACTGCCGCGGGTTTGGTGAAGCAGCGGTGACGAAATCGCCGTGCCATCGCCGGAGCACCCGCCGAGCCGCCACCTCACCGTCGACGACCATCTTCCGGCAAATTTCACTCTTCCTCGTCGTGCCCAGCGACATCCCCGACCTCTGCTGCAGCTCACGGTGCTCGACCCCGACGCTCACTGACCGCCGAGCCGCCGGAACACCACCGCCGCCATCACCGAAACCGGTCCACCGTCGCTGGCGTACCTCGGTGAGCCCCGCCCCCACTTCGTGATCAAATGGGACCTCCGAGCCGTGCCGAGCGTGCTGGACACCACGAAAGCCGCCACCGACTCCCCCTCCGGCGAGGACCGCCGGTGGTGCGCCATCGGGAGGGTGCCCTAGCGCCGCTCCTCTGTTTTGTGCCTCTGACCAGCGGGCCCGGCTTCCTTTCAAATTATTCAAACTCCAGGAAAATTCACAGACTTGTAAAATTCATAGAACATAGAATACTACTCCAAAAATAGCAAACCAAACCTTGTTAGAAACCTCATAACTAGGACTAAATTTCTGTTCAAACACTTTTATTAAAAAGACCAATTATTTTCAGGAATAATTAAAATACTCTTTTCAGTTTTTGAATTTTAATTTAAATTTCTAAAACAGTTCTGAGGCTAAGATTTGATCCACAATTACATCATGGCAGAACACACCTACTGGAATTTTATGACGAATTTAGGACCAACCAAGTGTATATAATACTTTCACCATACCCCCAATCTGCCTATTAAAATGCCATTTTCTAAAATGCATTGTAAAAGTCAGTAGAAAGATTAGACCCAAAAACAAAGTTGTATATTTGGTTCTCCTGAGTAACACCATAAAAATCTCATAATTTTATTCCAAGATTTACATATGGTTTCTGATTTTATAAGGCCTAATAACAGAAATTTTGTCGAATTTTTATAAAATCTAGGAAATTCACCTAGGCCTCAACCAAAGCTTAAAATTCATATTTCAGAGAGTACCATCAATTAAAAATAACCTTGAGGTACAATTAAAAGTTTCATTTTTAACCTAGATAAATAGTCGTAGTTAATAAACGATTAATACTCGAAGCAAAGTGTCGGTCTAACCCTAAAATTCCTAACAATGAAAACCCTAGTTAATCTTTAATAAAAGTATTGTGACTCTTTTCATTAAACAATTCACTGCATTTTCGTCATATAAGAAACCGACCAGGAACTTCCGACGGTGAACGAGAATCCAGCGGAGGCACCCGCAGGAACTAACTTCACGTTTGAGTGCTCTGACTATTCTGCAAACCAAGGCAAGCCCCGGTGCACACCTATGTCTTACAATGTTTCCCTTTTATCACTATGGATGTAGAAATTTCTTGTGCATTAAGTTTCGAGAAAATTGCCGTGAAAACATAGTTGCATGGCTTGGTAGGTCTCCCTATGGGTTATTTTGGTAGAGCCATCGATAGAATGCGATGCTTAAAGGACAGGAATCCGGTAGCATCGGAGTAGTATGGAGACTACTCGTGTAATAAAAGAAGGAAAAATATCAAGGAATATGTTGATCTTAATTATGAGTAAAATTTGAGAACCCTATCGGGTGCGGTTGCATTGGTCAAGTTTGAGGTGTGTACCGAGTGCATACTAGTATATGGGACCAGGAAACCGACGTAGCTCACCGTGCTTTGTTGGACAATTGGCCATCCCTTTTTCTGGGTGAACGGACCAGCAAGGTGGATGAATTTGACTTTATTTTTCTTGGGCTCGTGCTAGTGGGAAAGGCTTGGGGCCGTACAGGGATGCAGGGCATCGTCTGGAGGACCATGTCCTTGGAGGGATGGATTTTGAGCCAACACTGTCACGATGTTGCGAAAGGTAGCCACGTGTGACCCAGTTGAGTGTGCACGTGTCGTGTCATTCGGGTTTCTCCTGCAGGATGTAAATCAATTATAATTGCCACTCCTCGTGGTTAAGAGTAGCACTTGCTCCTTTCTGCCGCAACGATATGTGAAGATGTATTTGTGATGAAAGTGGTTATCTCACCTGCTTGTTGGGTTGCACTCTTGTTTGATTAGCATAGCGGCACACTTAGTAAGTTCCCGATGATTTATGTTAACTTGGCTAAAATTGGAATAGACAATTAGCGATGTTTTTGCAATACCCGATCAACCTCCACCTATACTTCCTACATTCTAGGAGTCGGTCATTAGATGGCCACGTTGACGGGTAAGCCTTGCTGAGTATTAGTTGCTCAGGCTTTGTGGATTAATATTTTTGCAGGTGAATCTTCTAACCTTGCCTCGTGTGGTTGTGGTGGTTGGGAAGGGGAAACACCCTTGGAGTGGACCTTCGAATGGGTTCCCGCTTCTCCGACCTATGAAGATTAAGCACCCGTGGGCTGGTGTGCTTAATTGTATCGTCGAGTTGTAATTATTAGCTTCCGCTGACTTTCGTTTGTTTTCGAACTATGTTTCCGTACTTAAATTATCTGAACCAATGATGTAATATTAAGAATTCATGTACCCTTTAAATCATGTTTCACGTGTCCTTGTTAATCATCGTACTGTATGGTCGCTTGCTTCACCAAGTGGCACCCCGAATGATCCTCGATGAGCAACCGTACGATTTTATCGGACGGGGTTGCGAC